>NW_019059805.1:0-42925 GCF_000696155.1 Zootermopsis nevadensis
TATAAATATTCTGTAAAATTTAAAGCCTGAAAAATTATTACCATGTTCATAAGAGCACGTAATTTAATCCTATAATAAACCCACTTCACAATCGCACAACCGTTTCATTTAAGACATGTGTTAATATAAACCTCCCATCTACGTTTAGATCTCCCAAGATATCACTTCCCTTCATGATTTACGATAACAATTGTGTACGCATTTTTGTATGCCTGATCTTATTTTAATCACCCTATTCCGCTACTAAGCTCTTCACAAACATGACTAACAGAAGTCACACATCGTAACCACATCTGTTCGGCAAACTGAGAGGACGTCTCACGTACTAACTACGAAGTAGCTGTGGCGTTATGTGTTTAATCAAACGAGCAAATGGGTGGAAAGGTAACGATGTATGGAGACAGTGTTTATTATCGCTGAGTTAGGTACAGCGAACATAAATTACAACCTGGGATGACAGAAGCTATAATGAGAAGTATCTGCAGTCTTAAGGAACAGCTGGAGCTCAGTTTGACACCGAGCCAACTTTATATCTCCCTTAATGTCTGTAATTGGTTAAGTCTCTCTCCACTTACGTGATATTAATGATTGATATCGTAAAGATACAGAGATATGTCATATTTTTTTTATTTTCAGTGTTGTTTATTTTTCACACGACAATATTATAACTGCTTCTGAAAAGGTTCACTTCCTATGCTGTTTCATACATGTAAGTAGGATCTGCAACTAAAATAACTCCATAGTGCAGATTCCTTACAGAGAAATTAACAGTCGCTTAATTACTCAAGGAATTTCTCGCCTTTTTATCAATCTTATTGCTTGCTTTTACGAACAAAACTTTTCGTAAACTACTTATGTACGTCAACAGCCGTGCCTGAAACCTGGGGAAACTTATAAGAAGTGTCAAGTTCATTTACAGAGAGATACAGAGAGATGTCTGTTACTATACATCCAGATATACAACAGACCCATTTGCGAATGGACTTAATGCGTCCGATTTTATAAGCTGTTCACATATTTACCTTAATAACATCCTGTGAAGTGTAGGCCTTTTCGTTATGAAATTGGAACAAGTATAAACTATTGTTCAATTTAAAATCGTGAATAAAAAGTAGAAAAGAAGGCTGGCTTCTTTGAAGGCCTGAAGTAGATCCGACCGAGTTCATTGACCCTATGAGCTTATCGCTTCTCTCCTCAGTTCAGAGCAGCAGTCAGAAAAAGTAAAACTGGAAACGTGGACACATTTGCGTACACCTTATCGTCATCGCATCAATTTAAAAGACAGGACATCACCAAAGGGGTTCTAGTTGGCTGCAAACAGTGAAAGTCTGCAGACTCGTAAAGCAACCGGTGGCAGTGCTACACCCTCTTCACAACGCAATCTCGTCCCTGGCACGCCCTTCTGGTATCTGACAGTTCATTACAGAATCTATGGAGAACAAGATCACGCATTCCGGTGAAGTCTCCACTTATCCTACTTACACAAATGCAAATATCATTACAATAATCGAATCTAATACGTAATAAAACATATAAGTTGTAACGCAATACATAAATTAATACGACCTCTTGAAAAGTTACATATTAATTTCAGAGAGAGATATAATAAAGGAGCCTGGATATCTGAGTCAGTGTAATGACTAGGTTACAGGCAGGATGACCTGGGTTTGACTCCAAACAGAGCAGGCTTTTCACTTCACCAGAATGTCGAGACCGGTTGTGGGGTCCACCCAGCATCGTATGTAATCAGTGCCTGGTTCTTTTCTCAAGATTAAAACGGCGGAGGCATCAAGCTAACCATTATCTCCATTAAGAATGCGTGGAGTTATACCTCCACTTCCCGAACGCCTGCATTTCGAAACTATTATTTAAATTCCAGGGGCAAATTTAAATTTTGCCTCTACCTGAGAGGTATAATAAGGTTAAAGGTTTGAAAAATAACACAAAATATCATGAATAGGCCTAATGAGTGTTACTTCTCCATCATAGAGCAAAGGCGCAAATGACTATAGATGCTGAAGCATAGAAATAGAGCCTAATTATAACTCATCTGTTTCAGACTGAAATCAAATTCTGGATGCACAGAAGACTTTTTACAATTTTGACTCTCAGGGAGACAATAACTCTTAATTATTTAGATGAATAATGAATGAAATAGGCCTATGGTAAGAGGCAGCCTCACCCTGTCCCGCCCTCCAAAAAAGAAATCTACGTAAAACATATAAACTACAGTCTAACCTAACCTAACCAAATATGTGGTGCAGTAAACTGGGTTGAATTTCTACTAAAACAGCACAAGAAATTCATTTATACACTTGTTGTGGATCGTATTATTCTCGGTCGTGACGCAGTGTAATCTTATACATGGTTGCCAACGTGTCGGAGGAAAATCGTGAGAGTAGAATATGTAACTACCTTCTAGGTTACCTGGCATCACAACCCACAAGACCACGATACGTCTCAGTCATTATAGCCGGTCTACTACCCGAGATTTTAACCCGAGACCTCCCGAATACGATTTAGGAGTTCTAATCACTGGACCACGAAATTCGATGTCATCTCGTTCCTCAAAGATTATACGCAGTAGAGTTCATAAATTAAGCGCTGTACGTATAGCTCTAAGTTCTGCATGCTGGGAATAGTACATTTCCATGATTTTATCTCCATTTGAATTATTCAGATGACAAGATGAATCACAAACAATATTCCAGTCACTTCTGCATTCCATTGTGTCATTTGTAACAGTAATTTTTCAGTATTAATTCATGGTCATTAGTAATTTTAAATTACAGCTGTTAAAAACTAAACAATACTTAGGTTGTGAGACCGAAGAAGCAGATGATCTCTGGAGAAACACATTCGAATATTCTTCTTTTGAAAGTGTTACGTGGCTCTGCACAAACTACGCACTTATAATTCCTCGTCTCTGTGTAGCTTCGAGTGCTTATTAGTATGTGATACGGTATGCAAAAATGACGCCTACAGCGATTTGTGGTAGACACGGGCATGGGGCGCATTATAATGAGCCAGAAATGCAGATGTGGACCAGGAAGCTGTTATGATGGTGACCGCCCGTGTGTCATCGGCGGTGGCCAAGTATCATGAACTCCCTGAGGAATGCCAAGCACCTTGACTTGCCTTGCACTACGTGCTGTGTCTTGCGGGGCTTCTGTACTTATTTCGTGAACTTCTGTGGTGTGTGTCTTGTTCTTTATTTAACGACGCTATAGGCAGCATAGAATACATGACTGGTGAATAATTGATTGAAAAGGATATGGAAGGAGGCGGTCGAAGCCTAATTTAAGATAGACCTGCTACTCGTTTTTTTTAGCTACAAGTACTGAGGAAAATCACGACACCACCGATCATAACATCCGATCTCCCGTATACGAAACAGAAGGGACTGAGGAATACCACGCAACCTCCAGTCACAACAGCCAACCTCCCGAAACAGGAGTGCTAATCACTCGGCCGCTACGCTCGAATTTGTTCAGTTTGGTTTGAATTTTTCACACTGAACATCGTGATTAACTGGCTTGTAAGTCTTCTCAAGTACATTTTCAGATCGATTCAACAGTCGATTTTTTCAGTCCGACTTTCTTTCGTGACTGTAATTCGATTTAGGAACGTTTAAACACGACACTTTACACCATACGACGGCATCCTGATAGTCTGTCTTATCATTGTTTTAAGGACAAAATTTCCACTCCGTCATGGAGACTTAGTCTTCGTGTACCCACCAAACTAATTAGGGACTTTACTATTTTGTCTAAAAGAAAAGGTTCAGCTGAAGCCCTTCAGCTAGATGCTCCATCGCTGCAAATAGTATTTGTCAGTTCTTTGTGTTGTAGCGGAACGCTGTTCCCCTGGAGGAATCTTCTCTTTGTGTGGTCCTACTTTACTGTTATCTCTTATTTAGTTTCTATTTTCATTAATATATTTTACTACTTACCCTTCCAATCTTTTGCGTTGGTAAGCACCATAATACAATAATAGCTGCATATTTCATATACATATTTTGTTTATTAATATGCTCTTTCATAACATTTTTATTAACGAAAAGGAATCTTAACAGGTGAAAAAAGTGTTACACCAGAATAAAAGTGCGAATTAATATTGACTCTTAGTCAGCAGCAGACTACACACATTCGCCTGGAAAAATAAGTCAGCCCTTTAAAACCAAGTGGCAATCAGGGTATATGTAATATCTACCTTAAAACATATCAGCGTTTCGGTTATAAAGTAGTTTATCAGTTTTGTGTGATTCTCAGATCAGACAGCAATTATTTCCTTCATCCTTTGAAGACAAAGCTCGTCTGAATAACATTCAATATTTCAGTCCATACCGCGAAGAAAACACAACACTTTACCATTACAAATACCAGTTAGTTAGTGTTACTGAGGGAACTAATCGCTGTTCATCGTGATAATTATAAATACACTGTAAATACACGGTGAAACTAGAGTTGTTAAACGTTAAAGGAGGTGGTACAACTTACCACTAGGTTTTAAAAAGTTAACAGCATTAACACAATTATCTTTGTAAAGGCTAAGGTTTTTTAGGTATGGACATTATTCTTAAATAAGATTATGACGAGCTTCGGTTTCAAAGGTTTAAAACCACGTCACATTTACCACAGCCTGTAAACAATAAGGATAAATGTAACCTGCAGATGAATTTTAAGGAGACTATGAATGATAGAGCTACTGGAAACAGGGCATTCAGGCTTCGTGCCTCACAGATTTGTCTTTTATTTTGTCCACTATTATAAGCAATGTATTTTAAAATACCTAAAAGTACTTGGCAGTTGTGTCACGTTACCGTTAGTAGTGCAATCACATGGAATCTACCCCCTGTGTCGGCTCAATAGTTCTTCCTGACAGTTTTAGCACATTACACAATCACGAATTCCATTTCAAGAAGAGTTCCCACCGCCGTAATTGCCGAAGAGAATCCAGACCCGCATTAGACAGTTGAGGACAGACCTGCTCATATTGTCGATGTAAACAGGTCACAGGATGTTAAAAAGTCGTTTGTTTTTAATCTTAACCGAATTCTCGAGGGTAAAAGGGTGTCACAAATATCATTACGTAGGTACGAATCCACATTTAAGAAGGTTCTCCCACATTCCCAAGATTTAAGTCGTGCTATTTTATTATAAAGTATTTATTTGTTGCTTATAAAACTAATTAGAGCAAGTTTAAATACATATTTTACAATAAATAACTTTACTTATAATAATAATCTTGAACCTTTTAATGGAATTGTAATCTCTGATCAACAAATTAGCAGAATAGGTAGCAATGCTCATGCCTGTGTTTGTTAGACACAAAATTTTCAAGTGCCTTTTAATTACAGGTAATTTGCATAATTCAGTATTATTAGTAACACATTTTTACAAAGTAATTTACAGATACTTGGTGCAAGTAGTCTAATACACGAATGAGAAACCTTGAAACTTCGAAATAATCGTAAATGCACATTGAATGAGAAACCTTAAAACTTCGAAATAATCGTAAATGCACATTTAATGGGGTATACATTTGGTAGCCTCCGTACGACGATGGTATGTCCCAAATATCAGACTGTAAACTAAGTTAGCTGTACTAGGAATCCGAGTCAATACACCGCTGTAATGTTTCATGCAACTGTTTTGCATTTTATCGACGAAATTACACTGTAATAGAGGCTTCAATGCGTACTAATATTTACACCAGGAATGACTTTATAAACAAAAATATAATGCTACGTGATGTCTGAATTTCTGAGGAGTGAAGATAATTTTGTCCTCTGCATTTTCAGTCGTCACTTCTTTGTTAATGTAATCGACATTTAAAGAATAGTTCGTTTAAATACCCTTTCTGTTAGTGACCTTACCATATTCATTTCAGCTTATTTGGACCTACGTAGCCTTTGATCCATGACGACATCACTAAGAGCTGTATCTTAGGATCTGCCACGGTTGTTTGTTCGCACGACACATGTAACCATGGCAGTCATCAGTCAACCCGCGAGTGGGTGGAGACTACTACATGCAGGTTGCCGGAACAGAACTTAGGTTGCGAAATGATCCTGTCGAGAAGAAACGAGATATTCGAGGCTGCTGGCCGTCTCATCAGACACCACGGCAAAAATCATTCTGGTTTATTCTGTACATTTGACATTCTCACGGTTCCGTGGCGAAGATTCAATGCTCAGGGCTGAAAATATTTACAGTATGTTTCTACGAAATGTTTGGTATCTACATGCTAATCCACACGAATTTACAGCCCGGAAGACGAACATCGACATTTCTCAGTTTTATTTAAAACCTCCCTGTAATTTCAGTGGTCACTAAGCAATTTATGAAATACGGTTTCTGCTCTTGGAGATCCTGGAAAGAAACTACAAAGAAAAGAAGGGACTAATAGCTCCAATGGTAAAATATAAAATGTCTACAAAATTTTTGTGGGACAGCGTTATTTAAGGTAGTCTATATTATGCAAACAGACGCAATTAGAAGTACACACAGGCAAATATGAGACGGATTGATTTCATCTTAATTTTTACCAAATTAATGTCACAAACACAACATGAAAACACGATAAAAAACAAATTTGAATAAGAAGAATGTTGTTGAGTTCAATGCTTTCGGGGTGATCAGATACGAAGCGAAAAACCTAAATATTGTACTTTTCATGAATAATAAAGCACTGTATATATTAAAAGAATATCAATGTTTTAATAATTTACATACCGCTATATTACACAGTGATTTTTCATTCTAAGTCTGGCAATTTTGTTCTTTATAATGAGATGCTCGTGGTATAACGTCGCCCACTTCTTGTTATTTCACCGAGCTAAACTCAATTACCTTTGCCTTATGTTTGTTGTCCCCACGTTCTCTGCTATGTGTTGTCGCTGTTACGAAGAGACAACAAAAATAAAACCTATGTAACGGCTTCTCTTGATTGCTGAAACCAGTTTTGTTTGTCGCCGCTGGATAAGTCAGCCGGATTGCTTACAAAAACGTGCTCTTGGAAAGGGGCAAGTGGTATGGCATGGTCGCGTTGTTTTATAATGGCGGTGACTATGGTATGGAGGTGTGACCGCAGTCACCAATTTGTTGGATGAACCAAGAATTCAAGGCAGCCATTACAATAATCAGTTATGCTCAATCTCGTCGGTTTCAAAAACATCGGCTTCCTGGCTGATATATTTACAAAAAATTAAGCAAACATGATGCTGGGTTTTGGTGCCGTGTAGACTCATCGGCAGATGCCAACGTTTCTGAGGAACATACTACCTCGATCTTTAGAGCTTTAGCCTCAAGTAGCATAGCCTGCTATTCTTCAAAACGACAGAGTATCAAGCAATGAAATCAAGTGTACTGAGTCTGAATCGAATTCACAGGACATAAAGTTACAGAAGTGTCTTTCCTTTGTTCATGCAAATACTATTGTACTATACACTGCACTTTGTGTTCATCGCGATGAGTCACCATCCCGATGATAAAGGCATTCAGCTCCTGTGAAACGTCGATTAATATCTGCCTGACTACACGGGCTCTGCACACGTTGAAAACTTTGCTATGCTTAAACATATCGCATAATTATTAAGCCACTTTTATTGATGTTAAACCTCGAATGTTCTCAATTTCTCGTACAGATGCAAGCAGCAGCCACCAAAGTGTATAAACACGTTAGTTGAAAATCATGCAAACAGGTGACGTTCACAATCTACTCTTGGTTGAAGGGCGTATCTAATCGCTTTCCTACTAAGACAGATGCAGATGCGAAATCCTTTGTATATTTAAACACCGTGTTTCATGCATGAAAACCGTGGAATCAGGCTTGATGAATGTCATCATCTCAATGTCTTTCTTTTAAGCTACTTACAAATGATCAGAAAATGCGAAAAATTAAATTTCAGTTTTGCTTATTTTTGTTTATGTTCACACTTCTGGTAGTTGACTTTTGTGGCTGTGAAGGTGTACAAATATTGTCTTTAAAACTTATAAGAAATGTAATAAAAGTAGATTTTTCTCTGTTATTTGACTAAGTATCGCACTGTTAAGAATGGAGCGGAGATGACGCCAAGTGAGTGATCAGCTTCACACTCCGGCTGATATAACTCCTAGGAAATAATCAGTTCCTACAGGACAGAAGTCTGGGTGGGCCCCAGGGTCGGTCTGCATATGATGGCAAAATATGAATTCCTGCCCTGCCGAGAAATAGTCCCTATGTCTAGTGAGAGTCTATGAAACACACAAATACAAAATAAATATTTATCGATTATCGATTTTTAAGCAGGTCGTACGTGTAGGTATCACTGGCTTTAAAGTAATTAAAAATACATAACCTACATATAGAAGCACACAATGCCAAAACTAAGAGGTGGAGAAGAACGCTGCCCTGGACCGCCACGATTGGAATACAGCCCTGGTTGAAACACCAGGGACAAACACTTCATTGTTATTGCCAACATACTCAAAAGATTCTTCGTACATGAGATGACATCTGAAAGAAGACAGAAGACGCTTTCGGAGCTTAGTCACGGGGGTCACTCCTGTGTCGAGACCTGCCATCTGTCGTGTCGTGCCATGTCCTCAGGTGACGTATTGTTCAGGGCAGGGCGTGGGTGTGCGTGGAACGTAATCCCAATAGATTCTCAACTAAATGCGATTCTGAGTCATTCCTGTTCCTCACAATCACATTTCCACTTACTTTTACATCGCTCACTAAGTTTGTTTATTGGTTTCGTACGGTTTTCAGAGTTAGCAACAATAATTTCCATTATCATCAACCACCTAATGTACATGCGCTGTTTTCTTTGAGGTAAGAAAGAAATTTTGGATATATTATTTAAAAATTTTTATGGTACATAAATAAGTTTTCATTGCCATTTTGGGAAATTTCTCGCAAATTAAGTCAACTTAATTTTTTTTATTAAGTCAGGAAAGTGAATGAATAAACTAACTAACGAACGAACTAATTGATATATGCATGTGTGTTTATGTGGACGTGGGGTCACTCTTAGTCGAGGTGGCGTTGAGTAGACTTTGCTCCTGCCGTGAGACGAACACCGACTGTCCCGCCGATGTCTGGTTACTTTACTAGTAAATTTGTTGAGAAGCTAATGGTAGCTGAGGTGGTTTATAATACATATCCAAGTGCTGAGTTACTTCTGTGAAATTCTCTGATGTCACTTCTCATTTCCAGAGCATAAATCATGACTGTTCGCTCCTAACCTTTCTGCACTGCATTCAAATGGCTAGCTTGTTTATTTTTAACTTAATTATATATGAAGAGAAAGAGAACGCTATGTGACATATCTGAATGATTTTGACCCCTAGGAACATCTTGATGGTTTGTGGAGTTGTCACAGGTTAATTTTGCAGAGACTACATGACAGTTACCAGAAAGATTTGTGAACGTATAATGATCCCTCACATAGCGAGGATCAGACACCAATGCTATAACGAACGTCGTTACTTACAGACAGCAATGAAATTAAAAGTTTTTCTACCTGACCCTCATAGTGTGTACTAAAGAATTTAGTTTTACCGAAAATTTCGTCACAAATAAAACAGTAGATTAAGATACATCGCGAGTTGCTGTTTTAATTACTCAAAAATGGAATTTTATCTCTCGAAAATCGACATCCTTTGTCCTAACAGTTTTTGTTGTACGCTTATCTTTCGTATAAGAGGAACGATATGAACCAATTCGCTATCCTCAGTCAACCAAATCTCTTCATGATAGATTTTTGTCCCATAGTAAAGTGCTTTTCAATGTAATTATTAATCAAATTATAAGCAACATTTAAACAAAAATGTATGATAAACTTACTCCTGGCTCAGGCTATAGAATCATGTAGTCTGAGAGACATGAACGAGGGCATGGCGAAAAATCTCCACGAGTTCTTACACCCTTATGTTGCCTATTGATCAGCATGCAGTCGCTGACATACCGGTAACTTCTGTAACTTTAATAATGTTGTTAAACAAAAGAAAGACGCAAGCTCCAGACTTCTCCCTTCTTCACGAAGCATAATAAAATATGTACAAAGCTATCATCATTAGATATTTATGTGTTCATATTTTAGTTTGGTTATCGACCAGAGGTTACTGGAATTGTTGACCACATTAAAATATTCCCCTCGGGAAACTCAGTTCTAAGAATTTCTTTAAGGATGTCCAGTTTCTTTTTGTTTCTCAGGCATCGTGATGTCAGATCTGACATTTTGGCTGCAGGCATCTATCTGAGAGACATTCAAAGACAGTCGATTGTAGGTCGTTACTTGTTCTTACGCTTCATGTAGCCGTTCCAGATCGTCTGGTAGAACAATAGCAGAAAATGAAGTCTGCCTACCATCATTTCCCGCCGCAAACGACCTTTCCACATGCACCTTCTACTTGATTCAGGCACCAACCTTGGTCGGACCTCACGATGCTCTTGAGTGACGATTCGGTTAGACGATGAAGATAATCTTCGGATAGGTGATCTGCTTTGCTAGACGAGCAGTCGGTAGGAGACGTTCCTTATTTCAGGACTGTTATTTACGCTCTTTTGTTTGGTCCTAGCGAGATGTTGGGAAAGTAATTACAGGGCAAATACTACTGACATGGTGGTAAGGGATGACAGTGGTTTTGCGAAATGATGAATTGGAATTCAAAGGTGAGTTATGTACTGGTACCTGTAATATGGCGATTCATTCACTGTAGGATGCATATGAACACATAATCGCTTTTAATTACCGTTACTTTAAACAAGACATTCTGTCACAAAAATGACCAGATAATTATATTTCAACCTAGTAAAATAATTAAGTATGCTTTCTGGAGTTCTGCTGTGTTTGGTGACACGTAGATTTCCTAAAGTGTTTAATTTCTGTCACTTTCAAATAAAGCAGTTTCTGCAAGCTGCTTCCACACAAAAACAAAAATATCAGAGTGTCTTTAGTCTGTACCTTCTATCCTATAACAGAGACAACTTGTTTACTGGACCACAGTGAATAAAGAATCTGCAAATGTTCGTAGATACTTAAGTATGAGTGGCAAAATATTTTATACTAAACGGTCTTATGAATGAAGATTGTACAAAAGAAATAGGACTGTTTCAGTAAAACTGAAAGTAATTTATTACAAATATTCTTTCGACTTCGGAAGTCATAAGTTAGATTACTTTGTTCATTTTAGGCCCAGACCGTATTAAACTGTCTGTGCTAACTTGTTCCATGACGCCAGTGCAATACATTAAATACTTTGGAGGTGGCTGTCTTCTGGCTTATAGCGCCGTGTAGTCTGGTAGAATTTTACCTATGGTTCAGAGATCCTTGCTGCTTCCATCATCAGGGCGATCACCCTACATGGTGCTACAACTCAGAAGATAGCTACCTTCATATCCACCGAAGCAAAACCCTCAACCCCTAATAAAATAATTTTATTTAATTCTTAAATAATTTACTGAATTTACATTTTTCAACTTCGAGTGTCATGTCCATGAACATGCATTCTAGTACCCATTCCTCATGACCCAGAAAGGCACTTCAATGACATCCTTATTAGGAGAAAAAGAATTGATCTCAAGAAGAGTGTGTTTCGCATGGAATGACGAAATCTGAGAATCACGTAGAAGATGACCTCTTGTGACAATGTGCTGTCAGTCGTATTGGCGAGGTGACTTGTTATGGAACTCCTGCTGAGATGGATGAAGAAGAAAGAGAAAATGCCAACCTTCGTTGCCCAAATCCGACAACGCTGTCACGTGACGTGGTATGTGACAGGACAAGACAGTACAAGACACGACAAGACATAGAGTAAAGTAACAAATGCCGTCAACTCCCCGCTGTCTTGCTGCTCGAGACTTTGCTGGGCTTGGCTTGGACATTGACCATATAAAGCTTCAGCTAATAACTTGCACGATGAGAGGACATGCACGCCACTTATATAAAGTCACGGACAACGCTGGTTTCGTCATCAAATGCAAATCTGAAAGCAACGTTGCTCCATATTATTTTTTAATCCGTAAAACATATTTCAGAGGTTTCATATGGGAAACTTCAGGAGACGTCGAAGCAATGAAATCGTGGGAATAATCGGTGTTGCTTACAAATAAAACATACTTCTTCCGGTATGCTTATATACTGCTCTTCAGTGTCCAGCGTTGTAACCAAGACAGACTGGAAATAATTCTGTATACGTCAGCAACAAGCGACAATGGTAAATTTATTATATCAGTATTATGTTAAGCACTGACCACTCTTGGAGGTTTAACTGATATAAACGATGTTTCGGGAGGTGGCAGTATTACCATCTTCTTGTGTCATTACAGTGACTTATTTTTATCAGCATTCGTATGTGAAAGGATAGTGCTTTGATATGCCTTGTCTCTGACCGATAGGAAATTTCCAGCCTGCTTTACTATGGGAATCCTACCGCGGGGAATCCCCAGTCAGACGTGCAACCATGCAATAGAATACCCACTATGACGTAATCACCCAGCCAGGCAGGCAACAGACACGAAGCTTACACAGAGGACACAAAGATCAAAAATAATATTCTGGTAAGAAGGACATAACTGCAAGGCTATGCGTATTATTTATAACTTGTTTAATTCTACGATTCTTGAAAACTACTGTTATGCCAACTACCAAACCAACAGAATTATACCAAACATCGGTCTGATTATATGTATTATATGTATAATAAGTATTTTATGTATAATCGCAGAACACGGCGTACTTCTTGTAGCAGGACTACTTAAAACCATATTCAGTTTCTGAATTGGTTCCTGAGAAAGTGGTTTAGCAAAAAAATTACGGACAGGATCTTCAGTGACCAATGAATTCGTAGCGGAATCTGACGGACTTGCTTTCAAATGTATGTTAAACCGGAAAGGTAATAATGATCACACAGTACTATTCCCGGATTGACTCTACGTGACAGAAGCCGTTGAAACGAAAAACTGGCGTACCATTCTTCGTAACACTGATTACACACTTAGAGAAAGATTGGTGAGCTTTTACCACTCAACTCTAGTCACGTTTCAGGATGTAAGGAGATGTGCAATGCATTTCAATGAGCTGAGCATTGATGAACAGTCTGAGAAATGTAAGAGTATGCGTGGCCAAACCGCGGGTATCAGTAATTTTGTCCAGCTTTTTATTAACAGTATAAGAGGAAAGAAGTTCTGAAGATCTTTATATAATACGGTTCACTTCCATCAAAACTTACAATCTTTAATTTTATTCGCCTCCATGTCTCTTTTCTGTTAGCAATTAAGCAATTGTCGCGCTACATGGTACACGGTCCAAAATGAAATCGGCCAAAGAATATAGCAAAAAGTTTCATTAAAATGCATGTGCAGAATTAACTACATCTTTGCATACAGTGATTAAGGCTAAACCATGATGAACGCTAAGGTAATCAACCTCGATGTAGGAGAATAATTAAGGACAACGCTTAACTTTAATGCTTATTTAGTTTTGAATTCTGTTAGTGTACTCCTGCACATACAAATGTAACTTTCACATAAATATCCGGTTAAAACGGGATAACTATTAGGCTATCTAACTATCAAAACAGTTTTACAATACATCGGATACTGTTCAAGAACAGTTCTTTATACACACACAAAGCGGGCTAATTTTCTCGAAAAGATCTATGCATGGAGAAGTTGAATGAGATCTTACATGATGCCAGCTGTCGTGATTCCAGTGTGCACAAACTCAAGTATCAACACATCCTTCTTATTTGTAATTTTGTGCTTCGTGTTGTTTCAGGGCGTATTCACACGTAACCCACATTTCCAGTTGTGATGACGATTGTATGGTAACGATACTTAAATAAATTAATTGAATTGAATTGAATTGAATAATCTTGATAACGGCGCTAGTGATGGTGACAAAACTATAGCTCAGTAACTTATATCATTTGTTGTCGCAGACATCCATTAAGTGCGAAACACGTGTTAACTATTGCACTTCAAGATTGAGTTTACATGTTTGTAATGTAAGATGTCGCGAAAATGTGTCCTGATTTATGATGCCCAAAAACTATAAAAAGAATCTTGGTCACTTGTTTCTAAGACAGGGAGGGTCGTTGTTGATGAATTTTACAAACCATTGCCTTCACTTGATTGGTTCAGAAAGTGTAAACCTATTTCCGGACTTACGAAATTCTTACTAAAATGAACGGAATAATATATGTGCGTGTCATTAACTCCGAAAATGTCTTCTGGATTGTGACGTCCTTTAATTTGGCACAGATGTTGGTATTTCCTCCATCAGACAGATCGCAAATCTAGTTCCCGTTAGAAGATATAAAAATCAGTACTGAAATTCGGGATACAAAACACAGTCACACACAGAAATTTATATATCCTAAATCTGTGTATTTATTACGCTGAATCCGAGTTATAAAACTGTTTGCAAGCTTCTGTAATGCCCTGATGACCATTCTCAACTGAACTTTTATTGCGAAGATTAAATTAACTGCTGACTAAAAGTCTTCTTTGTTACTAGCCGAGTAAAATAAATAACTTGCAATGAAAGCCGCCAGATCAGATCAAAACAGCAGAGCGCGAAGTAAACGTACGCTATCGACATACTTTTATTTGTGTTAACTGATGTGTTGCGTGCCGCATAAGCAGCAGCGCACTGTGGCACAGCGGGACAGGTGACCATTGCTTTATCGTCCCCTTCAATCGCATTACGAACAAGTCTTGCTCCAACACAAAACGGTATATAAATTACATTACATACACGTACACTCGATATTCAAGTATAAGACTTAACGTGTGTTTCACAGGGAATGGACGTCATGCAACAATAAGGAATATCAGAGAGTGAACCATGGTATCACCGTGGTCATCAACATAACCAAAATCATGAGTACGGTATAAATATGTCCTGAAATTTGTAGTAAAAATCACAAGATAAAGAACTATATAGAGTCTTTATACATTTTTGGATACTTGAATCATCACTTTAACAATATACAATATACTAATACTCCTTCTACATACGTGTCATTACTTACAAAACCTTAACGTCTATTCTAATGACGTCTGTCAACGCATTAACACAGTAAATGAATGGCTGGCTGAACAACATAATATTCCATGGCAAGTTTTAAAATCATATTCTCTGACGCACAGACTTTAAAATGTGTTCCAATCATAATAAACAGGATAATTTGTCTCGTTTATGAAAATGCACGAAAATGCACACATGGTTCGTCTCCCCCCAAAAAGAAAAATTGTTTCATAACCTCTAACGTAGACAAAGTCATTAAATGAACTACGAATATCATTAATCGAGAACGGATAAGCTCAAAAATTTGCCATAATTCTTCAAAGCAGGAAAGAACAAATACATTTACATGGAACGTGATAAAATATTAATTTAAAAATACACATTACATTTATTTGATGCTGAGGATATGTAGTTAAATGTAAAACTGGGGTCACATATTAATAAGCGGTTAAGATTTTTCGTTACCTTTATAAAAGCCACTGGTAGAGAAAGAGCTAAATCATAACCGAAGCACGAGAACTAATAAAAATATAATAATACGAACTGATAAGAATAATGAAAACAATTCTAAGAGTATTACAATAGAAGTAGTTTCTTGTAACTGTACTTCTTCCTGGCGCAGACCTCATCATTTTGCGGACACCCCATTAAGTACGTGATCTACTAGCGTTAGTATGATATGGTGTTACGGGATACAGATATTTATCTCTGCCTTATTACAGACTTGTCTTATTCTAGCAATAGTACATGGCTTTGCCGCCACAATAGTCTTTACATGAGTCAATCCTCTATGATAGAGCATGTTCCAATACAAAAGTTCAAATTCATTTCAGAAATTATTTCCTGGAAGTAAAGGAACTGGAGGCCTTCAAACACTGTAATACTACGGATAATCTATCATATAATGCTTCTTCCTGCGAATATCCTTCTTCATTATAGTGTTTCTATTCACAGTTTATAAACTTGGTTCATTTTCACTAATAATCTATGAAATTCCTGTAGTCGTTATAAACTAATTTCGAAACATAAACGCATTGTCCTACAAATCTGTACAGATTTATCGACAAAAGAAGTAACCCTATAGAATATTTTGAAACCAAGACGTCAACAGAAGAATGGTGGAGATATAAATTTTGTTAAAATCTGTTAGGAATTAAATAATATTATTAACCCTTTGCTCCGAATGGTAACTAAACGTGCCAGCCACTCTAGAAGTCAGTAACTCGCATTTTGTAATATGGGTTTTAAATGATACTCGAAACAAAGAGCGATTATTTCCTTAAACAACAAAAACAAATTGATTTTCGTAATAGTGAAATGTGTTTTCTTTCAGGTACGGTACTTATTTATTACATATTATTCAGACGCGTTTTCTTTCAAAGGATTAATGAACTATATATAGTGTCCAAAGAATCAAGCGTCATCTATTGTTCAAATCAACTGAAGAACAATAAAGATCTAATGTATACAATGAATGTCGGCTCCTTAACTACACATCATTTACTAACTTTGCTGTCACTCTACAACTACCGCTACTTTTAAAATGAGTTCTTTCCTTTGTACATGAATTCTGCATGTTACAAACAGACGCGTTCTAAATGACCGTTCCTGAATTCGGAACTTTGTTTGCCAAACATGCAATAACAGAAATAACGGTTAGTTTACTAACCAAGAGTATGATATCTGTTTTACACACACAAAAAAAACGAAGTGTAGTACATTTGGAATGAAAAACAAGAAAGATCAATAGTATGTAATAGTATCAGTACTTAAACAGAAAATACAAACATGACATAGTATATTTTATTATTTACTAGCCTTCATTACTGTAAGTGGGGTTTTCTGAGAACACATTTAATTGGGAGACGGGGGTGAGATGATCAGGTAACGAGAGACTTCTTTGAAAATGCTGAAAAGAACTTCTGAGAAGTTTTAAGGGCTGTAGTTTAATGACACAGAATTTCCTTTAAATTGGTTCCTACAGAAATATGGGCAGCCCAGTCATTTCCCTGACGAAAATTTTCCGTGTAGCAAGTGAAGGCATCTGAATCAGCTCTTGAGCATATGAAGTGTTGCGTTGAACGATTCTCAAACAGGTATGACTTATGCAGCTATTCAACTCTATTCAGGTACTGAACTGTATAGTAGGGACCCTAAAACACTGCACAATTCAATATATTAAGAGCGACCACAAGGCTGAATTTCTTTTTATTTAAATATATTTACCTTCGTTACAGAATCTAGCAGGGTCCATCTTTCAGTCTTAGCTAAGCCTGATTCTAATATAAGTGATAGGATCCGTGAGAACACAAGACCACAATGTGACACGGAAGATTATTATTACTGCAGATTATCTCGATGCGATCACCAAGTATATGAACAAAGCCTTGCAAAAAGATCACGAGGACAAAATATGTGTATGCTCCGTAATTAAATAGGATTACAGTCATTGTCTCTGTACTGAGTGCAGCAGATAGCAAGTACATATGAGTCTGCTATTTCGATGAAACACCGAGTTATGTAACAGGTGCATTTGTTATATTAAACAATCTGCAACGTGTATAAACTACGATTAACGGTGGGTTATTTCTTTTAAAAGATAAGTTAAAATATAATATGACCCAGCTTACATATAAAGTGCCAAAGATAACTTAATAAATGTAAATCCGTGTAGTGGAGTTCATTTTGAGAACCTGCAGCCGTTGTCCTCCATATAAAGACATATTTTTTAATATTTCAACGTTTCTGAAATCGGGGTGCAGCTAGCATTTGATGACGATGAGAATCGATATAGAGTTCTTTTTTCTTGAAAACCCGTTACTAAATCAAGGGTGCATTTTACAATCGATGGCGACTTAAAATTTATGAAATACTGTGATTATTAACTCAACTGAGAAATGTTCTTGAGAGGGAAACCTGCAGCTCAGCTATAGCAGCCATCACCAAATTGCAGGATTCAAGGCCACCTTCCTTACAGCGTTGCCAACTTTGCTACGTAACGAATTCTGAACTGCCTTCACTAGCCTGGGCTCCGATGTTTGTGTTGCAACGTTGTAAGAGTTTGCTGTCGCCTTGAAGCATGCAATTTGGTTACGTCTATCATAATAAATAATTTCCTTGCCCTTTGGGGTGCAGGAAGCTTCGATACTTCGGTCACAACAGCCTGCTTAAAAATACTCATTTCAATATCACCGTGTTGAAGCAGAAAATATAAACTACATATAAATTCACACAATTCCCTGAAACTTCTGAGCGGACTGCACGATGTCACGGAATGTTAGACAACTGCAGTAACAGTCACCATGAGCCTAGAAGCAAAGCAGGCACAAGAGACTAAGAATGTAAAGTTAATGTAAGATTTGAGGTTTTCACAGCGGTGAGTATGAAGATTCCTGTCTTCTGGGTTGTTGCGCTGTGTCGTCTGGTCGATGTTAACCGACGTTTCAGAGGTCATACTGCCTCCGTCATCAGAGTATGAAGATTTCTGTCTTCTGGGTTGTTGCGCTGTGTCGTCTGGTCGATGTTAACCGACGTTTCAGAGGTCATACTGCCTCCGTCATCAGAGTATGAAGATTTCTGTCTTCTGGGTTGTTGCGCTGTGTCGTCTGGTCGATGTTAACCGACGTTTCAGAGGTCATACTGCCTCCGTCATCAGAGTATGAAGATTTCTGTCTTCTGGGTTGTTGCGCTGTGTAGTCTGGTCGATGTTTACCAACATTTCTGAGGTCATACTACACAGAGCAACAACCCAGAAGACAGAAATCTTCAACGTAAAGTTTACATTTCTACAAGCATCCAGATATTCATGTACGGGTAACGGAAGAAGGCGCTAGACGGTCATTGTTAGGAAAAATCGTGAATTCCGACCGTGGACATCTATGCAAGAAAATGCTGACCAGCTAGTCGAGAAATATATGTATATGTCTGGGGTTATAAGGGTGAAGCAGATCGAAGGAATGATTGGGAACAATTTTCATAAATTACACGGTGCTGTGTGGCAATGTTGCTCCTGCTGAGGCACGCAGACCATCTCTGAGCTCGATACTTATCTTCCTCACTCGTATGTGAGCGTACGTTAAGAGTTATTATTTGCCATGGTTCGGGTTAGGGTCCCATCTTCTCGACCGATACTTGTTTTTTTGTCGAGCGATCGACACTTTCGATTGTGTTCAGGTTACAATGCGATCGGCTGCACAACGAACGGGCTCTGAATGAGGCGAATTCAATGTTCTCGCTCTTTTATTTCTGCCTTTATTCGTTCTTTTGTATCTGCTTTGACTTTTAGTGGTTCGGTTTCAATGTCTGAGCTCTTTCGTGCTTAATGCGGAATTCAATACTACATCCTTTCCAGTACTCATCAGCTGGCGTCGTTAAATATTGTGGACAGAGCGGGTTAAAGTTTTTGTTGATAACATCAGACGTTTTTCAATACGGACTAAAGCATTTTTAAACAGAAAATTTCAGAACAAATTTAAAATACTGACTGATGAATATATGATACGTTACTTTAGACATAAACGAAACAGATGCTCTAATTAAAATCAGACAGGCAGCAAAGACCTCTGAAACGTCGGTAAACTTTTACCAGATTAAACGGAGTTACAACCCAGAAGACAGCGTTCTAAGGTCCTGATAAAGTGTGTGATTTTGAACTATATGAGTGTTGTGAATAAATCAGATGAGATACTCTAACAATATTGATTTGAAGTTACTAAGTTCATGTTTAATGTTTGTGTGATGTGAGAAACACAAATAATTCTTTGCTTCTGATGAGATGGGTGATGCAAGAGAGAAAAGAGAAATGCAGACAAATTTCTTGTCCAAAAAATTGAAGGGAGAAAACAATATGGTATATCTATAAGTAAGTGGAATATAAAATTAAATCCGTTGTTCTGTAACATCCCAAATCTACAACAGAACGACAAAGAAAACTGAATTATGAATCTCACTAAAAACTTTCGTTCTACGCATTAGATTATGGTAACTAGACATGAATACGTATTTCGGTTTTCTATGTGTTTTATCTTTCTCCTTGTTAGATTCTAATCGATCTTCTTACACCGTACGTATTTGCCACACTAGATATTTATTAATCATTAATAATGGTTGGTAGTTCCTGTGTTCATGCTTGTGGTACAGGCCCTATATATTTTCGCCTAATGAGTTATCATCAGCAACAGAACATTTACAGAATTTTAAAAATCTTACGAGGTCTCAAAATATATGCATTAATATTCTGCACCTGTTACAAACTACTACAACCTGTATTAATATAAAACACAAAAATGTAAAGCTTTTACATTAGGACGCAGCTACGACTATCGTCGTGACAGGACACCATCAGAAAATGCCTGAGGGGGCGTGGTTTTATTACGGAGTGCTGGACAGCGTCCTTCACATCAGAACGATTATTGACAGCTAGTCAAAGAAACGGGAGACAATACTTCACGTCTGGCGCTACTTTGTTTTTATTTAAAATGAGGACGTTTGTAGAACAGTGCTGCTCTCTGAAACATCACGTAAACGTAAAGAAGACTCTAAATTATGAAGTATAAGTACTTGTAACGAGACAATTCATAATTTGGTATCATCACCATTCTTCTTCTGTATTAGGATATGATCAAATGGGGATAAAAAGGGTGGAAAATCTTGCATGCACGACGGAGATAAAAATACGTACAAAATTTTTATTGGAAAGCCTGAAGGTAGAAATTACAGGAAAGACATTGGTGTAAAGAGAAGGATATTATTAAAATGGGTTTTCGGAAGTAGTTTGGGGGTACAGGCTGGATAACGTGGTCCAGGTTATAACCGATGGCGGGCTTCTGTAAACAGGGTCATTTATTTCTTAAAGAAACAACAAGCAATACTTGGCGAACAATTTGTTTGTCAGACCGAAATGATAATGATAAAGCAGAAATCATTTGGGCAGTTATTTACTCATGAAGCCACGAAGTTTCAGTTCTGGCCTTCGGTCCCACAACTATTATCTTATATTAAAAACAATACGTCGAAGTCCATGTTGGGTAGTGAAAATATAAACTCGTCCCATTTAGACGTATAACAAATACGTTGGAGTTACTAGCAACGCCCAGCTTCTACTGTAACAATGCGCATTGTTTATAGGAAGTTTATATGTTCGCTCGAATTCGGGAGTCTCCTAGTAAATTCGATTTCACGCGGAAACGCTTGCACTGACTGAGATCGCAGCCAAATCGCCGACGACTTCCAGACGCCGTCGTGGTCACCGTCGCCATCATTATCGACAGGCACGAAATGCAGGAATCGACCGCTAGATGGTGGAGCAGTACCGAACGGGAAGACGTTCAGGGGCACATGTCAAATGCGGTTTGTCAGTAGAGAACATTTTTTCCTAGGCACACACTCAGGGCAGCTAATGCCCCTGCCAGGGGTTCGAAACTGGTATCTCCCAAACACAACCTACTCCATGACTAATAGTCTTACAAATGGTAAAACAATTTTGTGTCATATAAAGCAAATGTGACTGTCTTTTGTGTTGATTATTAGTGAGATCTGGTAGACAATTACAGCGTTCCAGAGGTGCTTGCAGTCTAAACCATTGGGGCGATTCTCCCTGAAGACGGATGCGGTAAGCATCTCTGAAACATCTGACAGTTTTCACCAGACTACACAGCGCAATAACCCAGAAGACAGAATCTTCACATGCTTCCCTGTAAGAACATATCGCCGATATCAACCGAGATATTTCCGGTCATCAGGATTTCGTTTGCTGAACCCGGCAGTTCGACGAAAGAACGACAGGGGTCCTTGGGCTCTCGTGCTTAGGAAAGCTGGTATCTTGTCTGCAGCGAGATAGTAGCATCTCTCTTTTTCTGCAATCGATAAGTCACTGACACAATAACCTCGTTGTCAGATGCGACGTAACCTACACTAGGCTTGTGTCTCCACCCACCAGTAGAGGGAGGACATTCACTGGGGTCCCACGCGCATGGGGGAGAACATAAAACAGAGTTTCCGTATCTGTTCCAGTAGTTTTAATAAATAATCTTACCCCAAAATTTCTTAAGGAATAACAAACCGTAATTTTCCAAAGATTATTTCGCCCATCGCCATGTTGGTAGCAGTGTGGCTGTTATTCAGCAATATAAATATTTGTCTCGAAGTAGCATTTTGAAACCAAAGAACTATCAATCGGGACAGTTCCTAAAGTCGCCTATCTTTAAAAACAATCGTCCCTAAGATGCAAATGACATCGAATGTTTGCAATGTAAGCTAATTGTACAGTACCACTGTAACATATGTTGGCCACTTCAATTAGTGTCAATAATTTTTGTACATAAAATAAGACAAACTATTGACAATAAAGATAAGATTATATTGTAAAAAATCATTCTATTATTTATATTAAGTTACATAGGCTCGATGTATGACAAAGAATATTTTTGAGGATGGCTGTCTTCTGGGTAGTAGGGCTGTGTAGTCTGGTAGAAGTGTAGTATATCAGACTACACGGCACTAAAACCCAGAAGACAGCCATCTTCGGACTCACCACCGTGAAAATTTTAAATCTTACTAGGAATATTTTTATTTCTTCTACAATATTCTTTACTTATTTTATATGTTAGTACTTGCGTGATTATTATGTGTTGCGGTTTGTAAATTAATATAATCTCATGTTGTTATTTCTTCTAATAAAAGTCATATACGAGTCGTAATACGTGATAAGACAATCCTTCAGTCCTCCTCTGCATACAGAAATTCTATGGGGCAACAATTATCTGCACAATAACCGAGATGAAGTCACTAAGATTCTCAAAATATTCTAGGAACTTTGTTCTTATTACTCATACATAAATGTCATCTTACTCGTTGTCTATCAGTTGACTAAGCTTCCAACAAAAATAATGCACATCAAATGAAAACAGCAAAGGAGACAGAGACGGAGGATTTGAGTCATGAACATTCCAAGTAGGTTATTAACATATTATACCGACTACAATGCAGACAGGATCTAATTAGTTTGTAGTCTCAAATAATGGGTCTAACATTAGGCAATTAAACACACAAAGAGTAAAACCATTAAAATACAAAGAGAACAGAGCTAAAGGGGAAAAGAAATACAATGTGACTATAATTATAAAGCATCAAACTTAAACCTGTTTTCTTTCCGATCTCATCACACATAATGCTTGTAAATCTGTTCACACGTCTGTTCTCGATATGCATCTCATTACGATTCAAGTGAGCAACTTCTGAATACACACAGGATTGCTCAAAGGTGAAAGGAGGTAAGTGGACCCTTCGAGCAGCTTCTGAATACACACAGGATTGCTGAAAGGTGAAAGGAGGTAAGTGGACCCTTTAATAAAACATTATAGATATGTATCTAGAGGAACTGATAAGTTATCAGATTTCAGTTTTAACGTAATAACATCTAAATGTTTAAATAATTGGCAGTTTACTTAACGCTGCAGAGGTTGTTTGTATCGAGTCCGATGCATATCAAAGTTTAGTCAGAAAGAATGAAACGAGAGGCTAGTATTTAGTAACCCTGCATTTGCCTGGATAAAAAAGAAAAACCACGAAAACCTGTAAAGTAAGATACGAATCAGACACATCTCAATTCTTCGTTATCATCCAATCAGTTAATGATAAAATCAGTTGGGATTTTACTATTAATTTAACAAAACGTGGTGGTCACGACAATTCAGATTACGTAATTTCTGTGAACACATTTTTCTTTTCGCTCTCTTTGTGTGTGGGCATGATTCGTTGAGCTATGACGTGCATATTTTCCATGAACTATGACACATCTGTCTGGTGAAGTCTTATTGTCCTTGCCTCTAGTTACGTGGATAACCCGGAGTTGCTCATTCGATCGCCTATATCACGATACGTAGGCTTGGAAGTGAATGTATCTCCACCCTTTGCGTGGTGCAATGCCAGTGTCCAGGTTGCTCTGAAGGACTGGCCACCTACAGCCACTGCCACTGCCACCGACACAGAACTTATCTTGACAATACGATTTCCTCTCACCTCTGAGAAAACAAAACTATGCACACATTCTAAATGCATTTCATAAACATTAACAATGCTTACAATTTTAAAGTGTTCTTTGACAACGCTGCACTAAATCACACGTAGAGACGTCGTTTAGATCAAACAATTTTCATCCCACTTAATACAAATTCTGAGTTACATGAACCTTTCAACGAATAAAGGAGAGAGTTCTCAGGGTTAACGTTCTTGAAAACCCCCAAATGTAAAACCGCGAATCTAGACGTCAAACCATTTAGGAAAATTCAGGTTAAGGGTACCAAAGACACACGAAACACGATACTTAACACGTATAATTAATTACTAATAAACATTAAAATAGTGGTTTTAGTGTTTGTTGTAATGACGTCGGCGTTAATGATTCGAAGTTGTCAGGGTGGCGGAACACAAGGACAATAATCAGTTCTATGAACTGTAAAAACTGCAGCCGCATTACACTCGGTGTGGCGAGATATCGACTTAGATACTGAGACAGATAGCCAGATGACGGCTGCTGTGTATCAGTCCGCGCGCCTGCAAAAGAGTGCCTGCGTTGCAAAAGAATTACCACATAACTTCTAAGCGGGAAATAAAACTCACGGCGATGGGGGGGGGAACTAAGCTAAAAATCCCGTTTCAGTGTATAATTCAAGATGAATTTGCAGCAGGTAAAACTATCGAATATAAATCACATTTCTACGGTAACCCCCCCCAACCCATCCTTTCATGTCAAAGTTCAGTTCAGATAATTCTGACATCTATAAAGGACAAATATTCTACAGAATTTATCTTCGAAGTTACGTTATAATGTGTAAAATTCTTGTTCTGGACGTTGTCCACATTCTTACCATGCCAATCGCTTATAGACCTATTGTAATTTAAAGTAATGGTCTTTATAAGCTACACATTTTCAGTTTCTACTACTAAGTCTTTGCAGATAATATAATCTTTTCGGTTCTCGTTGTGAGGTTTTTTTTTCAATAGTGCTTTATCCGAAAGATCGTATTCACACATAATACAGCTTTCGTGAATAGGCCGAGAGCAAAAATTGCGTTTATAATCCACTTCATACACACCAAGATACACAGACAATAAATAAATAGAACTTATGAGCTATTTATAAGGTTGATTTATATTTTAATAACATGTGAAAAGAGGAAATATTTGAAAAGTAAGAATTGTAGGAAAGCGCTTTTCCCCCTGAAACGAATTTCAACGTTTTTCTTCAATAACCAATACAGAAGTAACAGGAAACATGCTTTAACGACTTTCTGGGAAAAAATTATCCATATATTTTCAAATTAACAAAATTATAATTTCAAGGTATAGGATGAACCATGTTTCTAATAAATGTCCAGAAGAATTAAAATAATCACCCTTGCGTTGAGATGGTTTACATGAGAGAAGCTGTTATTACATACCAGACTTCAGTAATGACCGCCTAACATATTGTCTTGCTAAATGGTTTGTAAACGGATATCAGTGTTTATTATAGGATGCTATAATTACTGTTTCGGCATAAGAGTAACGTTCTCTGTTGTAACTGATACGGTCAGTAACAAAAAGAAAGCCACCGGACTGAGATCTTGTATTCAGTTTGTTCGAATGCAGAACCTCGGTATTGCAGCATTTGGCATAGAACTGTCAACCCCTACCAAGCTACCAACAACCAAAACATCAAAAGAAGCAGGATAATCTCTGAATTACACAGAATTAAAGCGAATGGTTATCCCATAAGTTGAACATACGCCCGTAAACATGTATCTGCTTCAAGGATTCAACAACACTTGAATAACTGCTGCTTCTTCATATTCTGCAAGAATCTAACAAGCTTACTTTAAATCAGAGCATAACCATTATGCTTCTAGCCCTTACCGAACTGTGACACCATCCGGCTGAATGAATAGTCAATTTGTAAGCCTTCACTGAGGAACCCCTAATCGAAAACACATCAGGAAATACCTAAAGCAAATGATGTTCATCTTGAAGATGGCTGTCATCGGGGTTGTTGCGCCGTGTTGTCTGGTGGAAGTTTACTGACGTTTCAGAGCTCCCTGCTGCCTCCAATGTCAAGGCGATGAATCGCCTATGAAAAATCGGAAACTTCTACCAGACAATATGTAATGTGTGTTTCATATTTAAACCGTTATATATGAAAGAACTGTGAAAATATTTTTTTTAAATGTCGACTTGTAACCAAATCTGCAACGCAACAAAAAACGAAAGTGTTCTGAGCAGAGTAATCATTGCAAATTTTCGTCAAACCCTCTTTCCATCTATCCCAAGCCCTCAGCATTACATGCCTATTTATCTTTTTACGCGTAATTACGAGCTTCATAAATGACTAATTGCTAAGTTTCCCTCTACTTCTTCTGCCTCAAGACTTAATGCTCTCTCATCAGAAAAGTTGCCCAAGATCTGATTCACCCTCTATGCCACCCTTCCTTCATCCGCGTCTCTTAATCTTTCAAACTCCAGCTGAGGAGAGGTAAATTGTGCATTTTTAAGAGAAACTTTGAGATGATTAGACTATTACCAACAGAAACCAGGGTGTTTGTCTTCTGGGTTGTAACGTCGTGTGGAATTACACGCAGACACTACTTTAGCTGATGTGACCTGAAAATAGAGACGAAATATCCTATCGAAACAATAGTATCTACACTGCGATACAACCAGTAAGACCAATATCGGTATTTACATTGCTATGAGAACGTAAAATCTCACAGAAACTAAGAATGCTCGAAGATTATTTGTCCTAGGCCTTCGTGCATCATACATATTATCTTCACAAATGTGCAGGAATACAATTTGCTGTTCATTGCTTGAATTTCGTACCAATTAATTTTATTAATAGGTAGCAGAAAATCAATATCGGGTGTTGACATACAAATCACTGTTAGAGTAATTTTCAGGTTTTTATGAACATTTAGTGAATCTTACAGAAATAGATGTGAGAACGTATATCGTACTAATCTACAGTGACTGATATGGGATGAGGTAGCTAATGAATGTTCTTTTATTGTCTTTATAATACATTCTATTCAGGATATTGTACTTTGGTGCTATTGCTTAATATTATAGCGTTGAGGACTAATTATCTTCACGTTTCTCTTAAAACTCCCATCTGATTAAAAGACTAGTGGTATAAATGTAAAACATGTTGAATAGGAAATATTTCCTTCTGTTATGTTCAACTGCAACAAATTAAGTTGGCATCACTGTCTTAATATTCTGTCGTGGAGTAACGATTTCATTTCCCTCTTTTTTAAACTTCTTTCTTGAGGGACGAAGCGTGCTTGTGACGATTACGACCACCATTAAATTAAATTTTTGTCATTATAGTACCATTTTGCATGGTAATTTAATAGCCTTAATTAAAACAAGTGAATACACAGCGAGTGTGGGTGATGGAAGATCAGGCAAAATTAAAACCATAATAGCTGTATCTCAGGACGTACCCGCCCTTCTGGGCTTTGCTGAATTATGACGAGTGGAACTGTTGACAGTTACAGCAGAGAAACGCTACGAAACATGTTTATCTGCTGACGAGATAATTGAAATGCGGGGGGGGGGGGCAAGGACAGAAGGTGTTCGGGGATCTGCGGACTTCCACTGCCACTGACAATGCAAATGATCAGCGGCAGAAAAGTTCATGTTTATGAGACATTTCCACAAGATAAATAAAAATATTAAATACTCGTAAAATAAGTAATTAAGAAGGATGTGGAATTCATCGCATGCGTCATTACGTATCAGCAACGAAACGAACGCTCTTTCAAAATCTAAGTTGAGAGAGCCTAGACGCTCTATCAAAAATGTTATGTTGTTTTATTAGCCTTTGAAACAACATAATTACTGGCTAACAACATGCAAGCCTATGAAGCCGAATGAAAAATAGAGGAAAACCTGGGGGAGTGGTGGCAGACCCTACATTTAACAGAGATATATTTACGGCTATGAAGGTTCCCAGACAGTGCCCGTTCGTCTTTATGGTAAATGTAGTTGGACGGAAAGGTAAAGTGTTCGGAAGTGGAGAAGGCAGGAAAATTAGAAGTGAAGAAGGACCTTGGGAGGTCTGAATTTGTGATTTTTTTTCCACCTTGTAATGTGGAAGGAACTGCACCCTGATGATAGCTGCAATAAGTGCTTCTGAAACATCGGTCAATCTCTATGAAACTACACAATGGACCATTCCAGATGACAGTTACCTTCGGTATAATCCCAGTTTACACTGATAATTTTACAAAACCCATAAATAAAAGATACAGAGCTGTTGGTTTTTGAATCACGTTGTACATGGGCCTGTGATAATCACTCTACTTTTAGGGGTTAATGCGGGCGTACTATGTCGCTAATAGGCTGAAGGACACTTCATCAGAGAAGCCTTTAATCTAGCTCTGAGACGAGTTCTTCGTGGGCCCAATAATAAATTAAGCTTTATTATAAGAATGTAGTACCTTCTGGTAACCGTTGAGAGTTATTTATGTGATAATACTGACTAAGAATGTTATGGAGTTAAGAAAGAATGGTTTCCACGGGAATCGACATAATGATATTCGGAAGCCCTGACACTCTAGGTGATGAGTTGCAGCTCTACCTAGTAATTAAATGGACTGACGGATTTGCTAGGAGTACACACGCGTAAATGGAACAGATAATCTTGTGAAGATGCAGTTCTGTACATGAGAAGCAAACAAATTAATTAACAAATTAAGGTTACATGAATGAAAGATTAGGAATGGAAATTGTTATGGGAGTGACTAATTAGCAAATGAACCTCCAATCAAAAAAAGGGTTTAGGATAATAAATAAAACTGTTAAGTAATAATTAAATATTATAAATATATAAAATAACAAGAAAATTAACCAAATCCGCAAATGAGGCCAATCTACTATAAACCGTTCCAAATATTTTCTTACATTTAGATTGTGATGTTCGTGGGATTAAACGTTACTTATATTTTATTGCTGTCATATTATGTACTTACTATTAAAATAAAACAATGTTTCATTACTGTCTAAGTTGCTCACTGTTGATTCAATAATGGTATGAAGCAGACAGACCCAAATAAGCGTTCCCATACAATTACCGAAAAGGTTAACTCACGATCCAAGAAGTGAGTTGCGTGTGCCTAGCCATAAGATATCTACTCGGTTCATGAACGAGTTACCACAGCATTTAACAGTAGCTGAGAGAGCTGGCAATATGCACACAGGGGTTTAAATCATTCTTTGTGTAAAGGCCGACAAAGTTATACCAGAAAGGGTGGAGGATGCGCCTATAAACTGCTATCAAGTGACATTGCGATGGCACATGGGAGCAATGCCGATGTATTGAAAAGGGTTGTAGTCACTCCAGGGGGTCATAGGACAATGCGAGGGTGGATTACAAACGCCGGAAAGAGAAACAGCGAAGGGCTGTTAGGCTTGTGACTCAAAATTAATCACAGTTCAAAGGGAGCACTTTGCAGCTCCGTTATAATACACAAGAAAATATAAATGCGGAGTGCAGTGTTCTGCATGGAGGAATGCAACATGCAATCGCTTGCATAAACACTGTAAGGGTTACCGCTGCCGCCATTAACTTGAAAACTGGACCGTTTACATAGTCTGCTCGAAAAATGAATTAAACTGCATACATTATCAGATAATCCGAAACGATGTATACGCATATATAAATTTTATCTATCGGCGTGAGTTTTCAAATTCTTCATTTTGTCTGGTTTCCTAAAATTCTTATTAGTGGTATACCATAGAATTACAACTAAAGTAATTAGTGTAACGTGCCTTTTCAAATATTAAGTTACACTACGTGACAATTCCATTTTATCTGTGTTTCACTTAGAAAGAGCCAATTACAACCTAAACTTTTCCCCTGCCTAAGCAGATGGGCACATATTTTATGTGAAAATATTTTACGAGATCTAGCGATAGGAGCAAAACCCAGGCATGAAACATATGAAACCGTAGTAACGTGCTTCCCCCCAACCAGTTCCAATCAAAAGACTAAGGAAACAAAAACATTAAATACGTAGGCTTTGAGATTTTCATTGTGGTGAGTCCTATGATGGCTGCCTTCTGGGTTGTAACTCTGTGTAGTCAGGTAGAAGTTTACCAACGTTTCAGAGGTTCTTGCTGCATCCATCATCAGGGTGACGATGGAGGCTGAAAAGTCGATAAACTTCTATCAGAGATCACGGCGCTACAACCCAGGAGACAACCATCTTTACCTTTACGAAGGTTAGGTTAGGTTTCAATTGTTTGTACGTTATGCATTTCTTAGTAACGATTGTGTTACAGTAGAAGGAATCCAATATCTAGAAGTAATTAGCCCAACTAGAACGGAGCGGTTGATTAGTTTCCAATTGTCAGTTGGGGCGTCTCATTTACAGTCGTTATTGAGGGATGAGAATAGTCAGTCAGCCACAGACACACACACACGGGTGGTTAGTAACAACTGAAAGCTCAGTTCGCAAAGGAAGACTACACTAACAGTAATAGTCTCTAATTCAATTCATTGACAACAAAACATCCACTAAAAATCAAAACGCTTTCCCAACCCGGGAAACTATACAGTGACAAATTCAAACAAGAAGAGTGTAGATATTTTCACAAACATTTCTGATTCCAAAACATTTAAAATTTCTAATGTTATAAATAAAAAATTAACCTTAAGCCCAATAGTTTATTTTATACCCTTCTCTGTGGGATTGACAACTGGGGTTCAATTTCTGGAATGTGCAAGGATTTGTCTCTTCACTACGTCGAAACGACTTCAGGAGCCTTACAAGGGAATATTTCCTCAAAGTAAAGATTCCGGAGTATAAAACTGATCACTCTCTTCCATTAGCGTGGAGCCTTACCTCCTTTCCCAAACAAGACTTCACAGCATGGCGCTTAAGGCAGGAACGCCTGAATAGTTCTTTAAATTTAAATATAACGGCTGATAGATGCGTGCCAAATGCGATATATTTTCATGGTCTTCCTATCGAATATCACAATGTCAGTCTAGTTGTACAGAAACAATGCACTGTCTCGCAAGAATTCAAAGAATTACTGTAAATTCATTATTAATAAAGATTCACAATATATTCTGCTACTCCCCTAAAAGAAAACTTCACTGAAAGAAAGTCTCAATTCAAAGTAACCTTTAATTTATTACATTAAATTTACGCCGTTAAGAGAAACGAGAAATCTGTACTAAATTTGGATTTAAACAGACAATTTTTTTTACTTAAATAACATATCTTCAACACGCCACGACTGAGCGTTAACGCTGGTGAACACAAAGATATTCACTAAAAATAAATCTCCAAAGAACGAATTTAGACTTGACAGTGTTTACAAAAAATATTAAATCACCTCAAACTGCATTTTTCAACGGTTAAGAACCGAGTTAAGGTGTGGAGTGAGTACGTATGTATATTTTTATTGATTTTATTTACAGAATGACGTCTTGTTTCTTTTCGTGTTCACAACACACTGCGTCAAGACCTCGATGACCCCTGCTTTCAGAAATCCTGACACAGATCATGTTTTATGTTTTACTTTGTTTAAATCTCTGCCATCTAACAAGCAGATAAACGTGACCAATAAGTATATACTTCTTCAGGGACGGAAATCACATAGACAGCTGTCTGTTTAAGAGATGCGTATGTTTTCAGCATAAGTGGGAAAGCAATTACAAGTGTAGCTTAAACTTTATCAGAAGGTTTACTGCGTTCGCATTTCGAGAAAAGCTGTGACGAGCTAAACAGGATGCCGGCTTCGATTCAAATCAATCGACCGTATAATCGATGGAAATTTTCGAATCAGAGGTCTCTTTTTTCATTCAGTCAAGTGTTTTGCGTGACTGACTTCTGATGAGCGAAATTAAAAACGACACTGCAAGGCACATTCGTCAGAAGACGAACTATGATCATTTAAGGGAGCGCCCAAACATACACAGAGTACTGCTTGTGGAATTCCAGTGAAGAAGTGGAACAGGTGATATCAAGGACGAAAATCCACATGAATAAGAAACCAGTTTAGGATTTGACGTTCAGACGACGACTTTGGTTGCTTCTCTGTGTAGAATTTAGGTTGTGTGTCATTACTATCCATGGGCCAACGTTTCGGATAAATAAAATGCTTCCATCTTCAGTGCTAAAAATGGAGGCGCATAATAAATTCTACACGGTAAAACGACCCAGAACACCATATATAAGAAATGACTTAAATTTAAAAATTATTATTTAGAACTCTGAATTCTCAATTATTAATTTATTGATTACCGACAATAAAACAAATTCCATATATTTTACCGTTAATATTTGTGACCATGTTTACCGTCTGCGTTTCCAGTATATGAGAAATAATTGAATATTACGTTCGAAACTCTAGTAAAACGGGAAAAATCATTGACGAACAAAGAATAAATTAACATAATGGACTCTCTCAAACAAATAGCAAGCAGAGGAATTCGGCACACGTAAAAAGTAGGATCACTTGAAAACACAGAAGTATGGTAACAGTACGGCACTAGGACAGAATACAACACACAGTAAAATTAGGTCGGACCGTCACTTCGTCGTTCTACATAAGTTTTCGTAAACCCGCTTATAATTCCGTTTGCAGCAAAATATATTTCACGTAGGTTATATTAAAACAGCAATAAGAATCATCCTTAAAGAAAAATACCACTTTCGTAGTTGCCACACTGGGCACGTAGCTAGGGTAATGACACACGAGTTAGTTCTGTTCCTAACAAGACAATTAATTAACCGGTGCCCAGGTAGTCCACTAACGCACGAAACGAAATACCATAACGGAGAAACAAGTATGATATTTCGTTAAATACGAAACAAGGCCGTCACCTTTAGGAAATGGCTTTACAGAGTGTCTTCAAGCTAAGTTGCACTGCTAATACTGTGCACCTACTGGAACACCCTACTATTTGTTCAACAGGAAAGAGGAATAATAATGCAGATTATTGTCTTCTGGGAAGTTGACCTCTGAAACGTCGGTAAACTTCTACCCGACAACATGGCACAACAACCCAGAAGAGAGGAACGTCTGCTCGCCGTCGTGAGAACCTGAAATCTCACCAAGAAAATAAGATTTAATATTAACCGGCTAGAACAAATATTTGCAGAAAATACATTATCTCTTAATACCATCTTATATTCTTATTTAGGTGGTTTTGATGAGGTCATCCAGAAAACACAATGATAACATTTTCCAACAGATCGCACGTCTCGATATATATATAGTTTCCTTGTTATTTTTTGAAGAATATCTCCTCTTCTCATATCATCCCTGCATCAGGAAGTTTCATTATAAAGAAACCTAAGAATAAATACTAAAATTCAATACTCTGATTTTACTTTTTTTTTACTTTCACTCTGGAGACAAAGAGGCGGTGTACGTAATCATTACGTCGACAGAAAGTTCAGAAGTCTCCCAACTTCAGTAATGTGAAACTGACGCCTTATGTACATGTCCGTGGTGTTCCTGAAAAGTCATTCAATCCACATCGCTTTGTCACCTATGAAAAATTGCCGTGTGTCATCTGCCGTTATTCTAGGACCGTTGTTAACAGAGCCACCACACACATGCCGAGAAGGGTGGGTGGCTGCCACATGTGCACGCATTTAACTTCGCGATCAAGATGGAACTGACATGGGAAAAAGGACGTCTTGACGAACGGACATCAATTAGTCAATATGACGTAACGCTTGACACAGGCGAGATGCAATAAGGTAGCGTGCACGGCTATGAAAGGGCAGCCAGATAGATGTTTGGAGAAACATAATGAAGAATGGGCAGGTCTTAACGAGCGTAAGGAATACGAGCTTACAAAAAGGCGAACGAGTGCTGGAACAGGGGTTACGAAATAAAGGTTCGGAGAACAAAGAACGTAAATTGAATCAGAAAACATGGACTATAATGTAACGCTCAGTAGAAAAGAGCCAGGTACCTTAAATAGGGTACCTATTAAATTGAGGGTAATTTTAAAAAAATATTCCTCTCATCAGCTACGTTATTCATGTCCTTAAATTTCTGTTTCAAAATATAAATGCATGTCAATACTTACGACAGAAGTGCAGTCACTGTCACACGACTCAAAATATATACGGTACTTAAATAGTCAATTAGGTCCTTAAGCGAATTAAACGTATACATTATAATACTCATAAAGCAATAGAGTCAGAAGCCTAAATGATCTTTCACCACAATTTGTGTGTATGTGCGAATACTGGGAATATAATTCTAAAAACTATTATGTTACCCTGCAAAAATTTGAATTAATATCATACGAATAATATTCAAAAGTACCACGGAATTTAAGACAACGAAAAGAAATGAAGACACACTGAGTGACTTAGAATTAAATACCATTAAAAAAAGAAGAGAGATAAAGAAACTAAGGAAACGTAAAAGCGAAACAAAAACTAAGCCTGATGTTGGGAAGAAGTCGTGGCAGTTAGAAGACATCCCGCGGCGGCTTCTAAGATGGCAGACAGTAAATGGAAGAAGGGAGAGGGGACCTCCCACTCCCAACACACACATGACAAGTTTACAAGTCCATTCCATTGCGTGGCGTGGAGGTGGTTTAGATTTCGAACCAGGAAGCAGGTAAGGAGTAATGAGCATTGCAGAGACGTGAGGTACGGGACACACACACACACACCGAGAGCAGACCAACTAGCCACATGCCGGAAGAAACGCGACTGCCATGAAATGTAGCATAGCCTCTTCTGTTTCTTTCACCTGTACTCCGAGCTCTGCTTGCCTCTACTGGATCTCGTCTTCACTGCAACTTATGGCGGAGGAAATTATAAATTATAACAAGTGTTTGCTTTCACCGTGCACGACTAACCAAGTGTCTAAGGGGCTCTGAACACCTCGGGTTAATCGTGAACACGTTAACACGTGGTAACGCTTCCTTCTTCCGTGTGCGAGCGAAGTCTTGATTTCAATTTTTTTTAAAGATGATTTACGGTTGTCACATATGAAATTTTTTAAGTAACAGGTCGTTACAACAGATAGTCCATGTCATTACTGCTATGCACTCCTATGTGATGCGTCTTTGTCTCCAGGTTTTAACCCACATCTGTCTTATTTACACAATTTACGTGTTAACCTTAGGATCGTGTGCCATAACCCTAACGAATCAGAACATTGTTATCCCGCTGGTCCTAAGTTACGAGCGTAATTTCTGACCAGGCACATGACTAATCAAGGAAGAAAGGTAATTAAAGTTAGTTTTAGTTTTAGGAAAAATAGTAAGCTATAAAGGTTGTTCTAGGTATCTCATGTTAATCCTACGGTACGCTCCAATACACTGTCCATAAATAAACAGCATATTTACAAAGTTCACTCTTTAAAATCCCAACTCATCTTGTCAACAGTCCACTCCCTTCCCTAGCATTCAACTAGCAAAATCACTAAGTACATTGTGCCGATGTTACCATTTCGCAGGAGTGACACTACATGAATTTCGTCCACAACAAACCTTTGCATTGGTTAACTACTGAACCCTAAGCTACAAACCAGAATTATACAAGCGGTGACTTGACTGGTAATTAAGACCGTCTTGTGTCATTGTAATGACGCATTGAAACATCGCAGACGACAGCCATCGTCATACTGGTCGCCGTGAAAACCAGAATTTTTCATCACTTAAATAACTCAGAAACCACAATTGTAAGAGCATAATGGCACAAAGACAAGTGTTCTGTTATACTGCGTATAAAATCACGCTGATGGTTGAAGGTTAAGAGAGGTTCCATAGAATAAGATGTTCCCTTCGTTAAATTCGAAGTTAAATTACGAAATCACGAATTTCGACATCTCAAATCTGGTAGGTGCCAAGTGCACATAACATTCATATTTTGCGGACAATGTTCCGTCTTTAAACTCCGAAGTTTACGAAGTAAACGGAAGTGCGTTTGAAAGAATTTCGAACGTATACTTCGCAACTCTTTAATAACATTCCGCAGCGGCAAAGACAAGGAAGAGCGAATATAAGGCTCCTGATGACGCACGTCCGAGGTCTGGCAGGTGCAATGAACACGCGAAGTATTGAGTAAAGAGCAAACAAGGAGACTGATCAAGCGGACGAGGACCAGAGCACTTTCGGAACACAGACAGACGTCAGTGGAGCGTAGTCGAGGACGTGCCCCCGGTCCAGAAAACGTAGCTCGCATAACGATTTCTACAGCTAGTATCCATCATCTAAAGGTCTAGCGCTTAGCGCTTAGACATGTCCGTTTGTATATACACTCATAGCAATGGTTTGAAATGATTCGCACTAGAAGGATTGTGGAACTAATTAATGTTATAAGTCACGTACTGAGCCAATTGTTAAAACTAGACCCCCATCTTACAAGAGAACAAATACTATCGCCTGAAGAATTTAAGTATAAGTATTGGGGAATTCTACTTCGTATATTCGCTACAAGAAATCGTATACAGCGTTCTACAGGATCAATGACCTTTACTTCAATTGTTGAAAAGTTCCTGTCAAGTCTTATTACAAGAAACAGGCTGTACCGACTGAACACAGCCATCTTAATATTATTATTACTTCACAATATTTCGGCGTTTCTACCAAACACTCGCACGGGAAGAAAGATCGATAGTTTCAGTTTGTTTCCGGGGATTAAACGTCCGCCGTCTTTCCACATTGAGTTCAATTCGAACGGAAATAGGTCATATTTACTGTCTAAGTTGATGAATTCCTTTAGTTTTCTGTTTCGCTGCCTTGTGTGTCTCTTACAGAATTATTCAGCGAATGCATTGAGTACCAGCTGCAGTTATTCGTAAAATAAAAGGGCGTGTCCGTCAAAGATGTATTGTCTTGACAACGAGATAAACACATATACATACCACAGCTAGTTACATGAGGGAGTATGGTCGGGGCGAGGTACAAACGGCCTATTTCAATCCGTTACTATCATAATGATGATCATTACCATCATTATCGACAAAAATACAAGCAACGGATGGCCGTATACCGCGTACTGGGTTGCCTAGACTCGCAGAAGGTCCAGCAGGATATACACAGGTAATATTATTACTGTATGTAGGCAGTAGGTTGGTCAGCTCAATCACTCAATCCCCAACTTCTTACAGAGCCTGTCGAAAGGACGGACTCACGCTGAATTGTTCACAATAGTTCATAACATAACACAGCACAACATAATGCGATGCAATAAATTTTAATTCATTTAGTGTCGTATGTATAACAACAACGACGTTTTCAGCCTGCTTAAATTAACAAAACATGAAAATTCTTGCAGAACACAACTCGTTAAAATATATTTTAGGCAGTGGTTCTGATGGTTTTAGAGCCCTGTTTCTTTCTGGTTGTAATCCATCCTTTCGAACATGATGTCTCCAACGTTTATCACAAAAGACCATGAAGGCAGCATATTCCTCAGAAATTTTTCGACAGACCGATTACACTTACACACAGGGTTTAGGAACAACAAATTACACAAACCTTGCATTGTTCATGACAATGATAAACTATAAAAACTATTCTGGAGCAGTAAAATTTCAGTTCTATTACACCGAGTAGTATGCAAATTAATTGTGGACTCTATTCGATTTGCTCATATGCTTGACGTCACTGCAGTATATTACAGGGGCATGAATGTATCCACTAGACCGTTGGTAAACATCGCAAACCAGAAGATCACAACTAACGTTTTCTCCACCGTAAGAACATTTAATCTCAAGTCTTTCCAAAGATTTTAAAGTTTCACCCCCAGCTGGAGTACGGCAGTAACGTTCATCTTAGCAGATGATGAATCGCAGTGAAAACTTATCATTCATAAGATATACAAAAAAAATGTCTGGAACCTGTTTCAAAAGTGGCAAGGCGCAATTTAAAACCAACATCAGCTGGACTCAGACATTTCTGTTTACACTAATAACTCATCAGTGATGAATTTCAGACCACAGGCAAGGCGCTGTGCCCAAATACCTCACAACAGTAACTTTACCGGACAGCTAACGGCTAAGGAGTTAAACTTTGTGTTTCATAATAAAGAATGTGAGTTCTGTGAAGGTGGAACCAGCATAAAAGAAACCGCAAGATGTTATAAGGCGTTTTGTGACCAATGGCGGCAACATGAAACGAAGACTTATCATGGCTTTCAGTGCGACAGCATCAGGCAATTCTTTATATTAAGTTAAAGTCATCCCACTTCATAATGATAATGTTCCTGCGGGATTTGCTTGGTACTTAACACTTTCATTGTTCTACAACGATGTCCTTCTAACAGGTGTGTAAAAACTTGCATCACAATGTGGGCGGGAAGGATTCCTTCGAATCCTGACAAATGGTAGAAAGCGTGAAGAATGTTTAAAATATTCCTTAATTATTATGCTGTAAAATATTTTAATATATGTTCTCGGGCTGCAGAATTACACATAATAAGGGTGTGAGTACGTTTAAGTGGATATGTTCCTTTAATTTCAAATGAAAGTGGGCAGACAGTGAAATATTATATGATAAGTAATGATAGGTATTTCAAACAATATTAACAAGTTAGCGAATGTACGTAGCTCAGACAAATATCGTCACATGATAAGATTACAAACGGGTATAAAAGGAGTCGTTGCATAATTTACAGTCCTATCCCAGCATTCAGATGGAAAGACTGAGGAAAAGTATGAGAGACCTCAGTCAGGACAGCCGGATTCGAGCTGAGAATTCAACCCGAGACCTCCCAAATTGCAGCCAGTTACATTATTTAAAAATTACGTATCAAATACGGTAATTTATATTGGTCATATGCGATTATAATTATAGATGATGAATAGTGAGGATATTTCAAAGCGATCGAGGTTCAGAGGTGAACAAACACACCAGTCGCTGTGTAAAGATAAATTGGCGAGAATTCCAAGAACAGTTTTCTACTAATTTATGCAGTCATCAGGCAAGAATGGATTAAGAGAAGCAACAGAACACCCACACCGACATAATATAAAGAAACTACACATTGTAGATTGTAAAACGAATCAATTTAAGTAACATCTATAAAGTCAATGATCTGTCAACGATACAAAATTCTTATTGCCACGTTGCAAATCTTGTGTAAATTCCCCGAAGTACGTAACAATGGAAGCAAGGTAGGTGACTTCATGAAGCCAGTCGGAGAAATATAATGACTACCATCTCGAACTGCCTATGAATAGTCAAGAAAAATTTTCCTTGAACATCGGTAGTCACATCACTTTAAAGAAATATATCAGCGGAATTTTACCTGCCATTATCTAGTTAAACAAATTAACTGATTTTTTAGATATTCTCCAGGATAAAAAAAAAATGTCACTCTATAAAACAAAAGAAACCGTAAATAATGAAAGGCGTGTACTTTCAGAATATAATGAGGTGTATCTGCACAAAATATGTTACTCTCCTGAAGCTCACTCAGCGAGAACATGCAGTGTGCGACTGGCCGATAATACGTGCACAAGCTATAATTTGGCGAAGGGCTGCATGACGCCATTATTGCACTACGTCACACAGATTGGATCAGGGCGTGTATTATGATCCGTATACAGGGCGATTCAAAGATTTAATACAATACTTAAGGAGGATGTTGAGGAGATCATTTGGTGCAGAAAATGTAACTTTTCTTTTAGATTCTCCACCTCTAAAATAAGAATTTTCATGTTGATGTATCTTTTATTATTATGATTGTCGATTTTTAAAACGTGGAAATAATTTGTTTACAAATTTAATTATTTGTTTATAACTAAAAATAAAAACATATGCCCCTTTTAGCATTTTAAACTTCCACGCATCCACAACGCGGGTACCTCGTCAAATTATCACAAGAATTCAAAGCGACATCAATGTAAAAACGGTGAAAAATCTGCAAAATTACGTGTTCTACTCCAATTGATCTCCCCAGTAACTTCTTAAACATTGCAATGAAGCTTTCAACCACTCTGTATAAAGCAGGCATTACGTACGTGCAAGTTCTAAGCGGCCATAACTTAAATCCAAAGTCTACAACAAGCAATGATACGTTTTCCATTTAAGTGGATCCTTTTCCTGACTTTATGCAGCTGAAAATATTCCGAACTGCCGAGCAGAATCATAATTTAATACCGTTATAGTATCATTCAAAGAATAGGATAAATGGAATATAAATTACACGTTTGTTCTCTATCTGTCAATTTTATTTAACGGTAAATCATTTTGTATTTCAATACAGATTGTCCAAAGATCGATTCAACAGGTCTGTTACCTCCATACACGTATAAGAGATCTGCCCTTTCAACTTATGTCCGTAATAATACAGACATATACATAAAGAATTAGACAAACTCCTATAAGTCCACTGTTATTAGACGCAAAGTCCACTGTACTGTTACAAGGCGGGAACAATAAACTCATCACAGCATTAACAATAAAAGATACTTCTCTTCTGTACAGACTCTGTTAATTACTCCGTTAATTGCTAGATTAAAATTATTATTGATATGACGATTTAACTGTTAATTGCTAGGTTAAAATTATTATTGATATGACGATTTACGCATAAGTAATTATTATTGTATTTTGGAATAGGGTTTATGTCAATCGATTTTTTAGTTTGCGTGACAATAGCTTGTTGGATTACGATGAAATCTAATGAACCTCGAAATCGTAAAAATCGAAGACAAAGTAATATTTAGGGTGGCAGTAGTGACCGTTATTTTTAAACATGCCTATTTCTTCATTGAACAGACTCATGTGAGACACTTTACGTGGGTTGCTTTTAATTTCGCTTTTGTTATACAGACTACTGCGGAACGAAAAATTACGTGGTTAGGCCTGTTATTAATGCACAAATGCGCGACACAGTTTAAAGGGAATACTCAGAAGAACCAATAAACACAACGCCTAGCTAAGAGTCAAACCAGGGATCTCTACGCACAATGTAAGAACATTTTATAAAACTAAATACAACATAAAATTAATTATTAACAGAGTAATTATTCCTAAAGCATACTTTTTTCATTAATGATATTAAACTGGAAGACAGATTAACCATTTGAAGTCAAAGTTATTTTAAATAATATTTAAGAATTCACGTAATTGTAATGACAAACAATAATCCTTGACTTAACTTTCCTTAATGAAAGTGGAAGTAAACCTGTCTTAAATACAATATTCTTTAGCCGTTTGGATTCAATTAACAGAAAATTAGATGTATCTCAGGACCACGTAAAAGCTAGGAATAATAAATTATGTCTGGACTGTTCTAATAACGCACTATATATCCGTATCAATTTAGATGGCACCATTATGCTGGCTCAAGTAAAAATGTAGTTTATTAGATGGTGGATTCGTTGAAATAAATAGCCTATAGGTGTCAACGATTTTAAGAAGATTTTGTAATCACTGACTACATCCTGGGGTTGCAGATAGAGGAGAGGGTCTCCAGATATGTAGAATAGTCGTAAATATACTGAATAACAAGTCGCGGATAGCCGACAACCAACTTGGGGATTGGACATGCGCTTAACCGTGAAAAAACAGCGTATTATGAAATGTTACTCGAGGCTTTGGGCTTGGACCGACTAAGTTGCGTTCTGTTAAAATTTACAACCGATGAATAAGTCTGGTAACGCGAGCTACAATTTGCGAGTTTTCGGCTGGGTTGAGTAAAATGGTAAAAGTGAACTGTTTTAAGGTACATTTATGTGGTAAGTTGAAATTTATCCATACGCCCCGAATTACAGTACATAAGCTGTTTAAGAACTCATTCGACATATTGGAGGTTCAAACGTGTGTACAGTTGAACAACTAATTTATAAGTCAATTGACAGCGTCACGTAGTATCGGTGATTTACAGAAGCAAACATGCAAAGTCGTCATTTGTTGGTACACATTTGAAAAATATTTTTTTCAAACTTCAGTGACAAAGTCGGAGCCAACGCTTAGACATATAGAGTAATACGGCAGAGTTATCTGATCAGGTACAGTGGCTCGCCATCCGACGGGTGTAACAGCTACTCCGCACGACTTCATTAGCGAAAATGAGGTCCCATGTACCGAGGCTTGATAATGGGGACGATAATTGTAACACAATGGGCCTAATTATCGTGAGCAACAACAACCCATCATGATTAAAATTAAATGGAGTAGAGGGTGGTAGTGGGAGGAGGGGGGCGAGGTCCCTACGTGGCAACGTAGCTGATCCATCCGTTCGTCGTCCACTGGCTCGGGTCTCTCTCTCTCACGTGCCCATTCCAGCACCAGCATTCCTCTTGTATCATGCCACGATGTGGCTATATACAGGAATTACTATTAATGTAATATTTAGAGGTACTAATCTCATTATATGGTCCTTGTTATACCAAGTATGCTGATTACAACATAGATTCGTAAACTGGCAGGATAATTCCACTAAACACTAAACTGGTGGACTTATCCCGAAGGACAATGTTCGTACAAATGAGAATTAGATTAGAAAGAATGCAATTCTCTTGTTACTACATCCAACGCCTGAAAATAAGTGAATATTTCATTTGTTTGTTTTACGAAACGCAAGAGTCTCATGGAATAAGTCCCGCAAAAGACATTATTTTGTTAGGCAAATGTATAAGTGAACCTAATATCAAAATGGTTAAATTATGTAGTTACGCAAAACACCAAAGAGCTTCTTCGATGCATTCTCTATTACAATACAATTAAATGACGTTATTTCAATAGATGAATTCATCGCCCTGATGACGGAGGCAGTATGACCTCTGAAACGTTGGTTGACATCGACCAGACTACACAGCGCAACAACCCAGAAGACAGAAATCTTCATTCTCACCGCTGTGAAAACCTCAAATCATATATATTTGCTACATACGACAGTTCGACGTTTCGTTAGCTACAGGCCGTAT
>NW_019059805.1:53772-79218 GCF_000696155.1 Zootermopsis nevadensis
AAGTCAATTGACAGCGTCACGTAGTATCGGTGATTTACAGAAGCAAACATGCAAAGTCGTCATTTGTTGGTACACATTTGAAAAATATTTTTTTCAAACTTCAGTGACAAAGTCGGAGCCAACGCTTAGACATATAGAGTAATACGGCAGAGTTATCTGATCAGGTACAGTGGCTCGCCATCCGACGGGTGTAACAGCTACTCCGCACGACTTCATTAGCGAAAATGAGGTCCCATGTACCGAGGCTTGATAATGGGGACGATAATTGTAACACAATGGGCCTAATTATCGTGAGCAACAACAACCCATCATGATTAAAATTAAATGGAGTAGAGGGTGGTAGTGGGAGGAGGGGGGCGAGGTCCCTACGTGGCAACGTAGCTGATCCATCCGTTCGTCGTCCACTGGCTCGGGTCTCTCTCTCTCACGTGCCCATTCCAGCACCAGCATTCCTCTTGTATCATGCCACGATGTGGCTATATACAGGAATTACTATTAATGTAATATTTAGAGGTACTAATCTCATTATATGGTCCTTGTTATACCAAGTATGCTGATTACAACATAGATTCGTAAACTGGCAGGATAATTCCACTAAACACTAAACTGGTGGACTTATCCCGAAGGACAATGTTCGTACAAATGAGAATTAGATTAGAAAGAATGCAATTCTCTTGTTACTACATCCAACGCCTGAAAATAAGTGAATATTTCATTTGTTTGTTTTACGAAACGCAAGAGTCTCATGGAATAAGTCCCGCAAAAGACATTATTTTGTTAGGCAAATGTATAAGTGAACCTAATATCAAAATGGTTAAATTATGTAGTTACGCAAAACACCAAAGAGCTTCTTCGATGCATTCTCTATTACAATACAATTAAATGACGTTATTTCAATAGATGAATTCATCGCCCTGATGACGGAGGCAGTATGACCTCTGAAACGTTGGTTGACATCGACCAGACTACACAGCGCAACAACCCAGAAGACAGAAATCTTCATTCTCACCGCTGTGAAAACCTCAAATCATATATATTTGCTACATACGACAGTTCGACGTTTCGTTAGCTACAGGCCGTATTCAGGTAACTGGTTATCATAAAACTGACACATTTTTATATTTTCAGTAATAGGGGTCGGGGGTCAAACCCTGAAACCTTGGAAATACTATGCTAGTACGCTAACCACTAGACCACCGTGACAGCCTAAAAACTGTTGCAGTTTCATTTTAAAATATCCTTAAATAATATACGTATCTGGTGCAGAAATCAAATTATGGTGCTCCAGAACGCGAAATTTCATTTAGATATTAGAAATTAAACACCAGGAAAATTATAAATACTTTCTATTTTAGACATTGCGTGTGATTCTATTTAAAACATTCTGTTTCGCTTGCATGAACAACAGGCAGTACATAATAGTTTCTGATTCGCACAGTTCCGCTTCATTCCATCCATACGTAAATACTCTAATGAGGCATGAGACGAGAACTCGTTGCATTGACCTCTACGCGGATTCTCTGCCTTTACGTTCAAGTCTTGAAGGGCGTGTGAAATGTTAAGGAGACGCAGAACGAGAGATGAGAGCTTTATGCAGCCGGTACGGCTTACACTTGTTGAGGCTTAATAAAATAAGATGATGCGTTAACAGAGCAGAAGATCTCCTCTCAACGTCAACGCAGTATTCCGGTCGATGTACACGATCAGCGACAAGCCGTATGTCGAGGCTTGATGACTGCAAATATTTTACATTCTGAGATAAATCTTCGTTATAAAACCGATGTCAGAGACAATTTACCTGCAATGGCATAAGCCAAACTATTCATGGCATGAAAGTTTCTTTTCAGAATTTTGTTTGTATGAAACATCATACGAAATTTAGGTCATAAATAAAAATAACATTCCTTACTTATCGTGTTACAAGGACACCGGGATGTCATTATACGACACTTTTACGACGAAAGCAAAGCCGTAGAAACAATTTTCGGTTCAGTTTCGTTTTAAAGTTTACGACGAAAGCAAAGCTGTAGATACAATTTTCGGTTCAGTTTCGTTTTAAAACGGTTGCGCAAAAGGTCGTTTCATACAATTCTCCAATTTAAAATAAAGTTGAATACATGAAGTTCCTTCCAAAGAGAGCTCTAAGAGAAAATAAGCAAATGAACTAAAACTTCTAAAAATTATTTCAAGATATTAGCCAAGTAAACGGACATAAATTCTACGAATCAACCCTTTAGTCATATTTCTAGTAAGATGCCCTTCTTAATACGAAATCGTGTAGCGTAGTCTCATACGTTCTCACAAATTAGCTTCGCTCTTTAATTATACGCTACTGGACATATAACTAAACGCTGGATAATCCAGACTTATTTCTCCAGCACTACGGTATCAATTTGTGGTCTCCTGTACACTATTTAAGCCGTATAGAATTTACGTTAAGTACTACTGCTGTAATACTACCAGAAAAAAATGACCCACAGGTCTGATTCTACCCTCAGCAACTAGATTTACGGGCACATGTTAATATTCACTAACTGTGCATTTTTAACTGTGTGCTTTGTATGATTATTTGTGAAACAGGGATTATTTCCTTAAAAATCAATAACAAAGTTATCTTTCTAATGGTGAAGTGTTGTGTTTTCTTTGCGGTAAGGACTAAATCCTTAAATGCTATTTATTTATGCGAGCTTCGGCTTCAAAGGGTTAGGTAATCTCACAATTTTATTTAGCTTCGAAGAAAGGTAGCCACGCAAATAAAACTAGTTTAGGTTGTTCAAGTTCTGATAACAGATCATTAAAGCAAAGGTAAATTAATGGTGATTAAAATTTCCTACCGACTAATTGATATAGAATTTGCAAAAAAAAGGCCTTAAAGAAAAATCATGCGTTTACGGTATCGTCTTTCTGATTTTTAAATAATGAACCCTTTAAGGAATATCATCATAATTTTTAATACACAAAGTATCCTAGGGGTAAAAATGGACTATCCTCACGAAGCGTCGAACAGTATCTTGAGGAAACTATCAGCACATCCTCAATTAATCATATTCTAAGCTGAAAAATACAACAAACAGCAAATATTTATATTCAATATTACATCCATATAAAACGATGGGTAAAAATACAGTTCTGAGTAATTTAATCTTTACATACTTCGATACGAGGCGAAAAGATAAAATATTCTGAACTGAAATGCCCGATGGCTTGTTTCTGATACCATAATATGATTTTGATTTTTTCAGTCGTTCTCAAATATTTATAAATGCCAAATATTCTAAGGATCATTAACGATGAATTATTTGTCCTGCACGCTCTTTACGAGACACGAACTTAAGACTTAAATCATTTCTGAGATTTATTTCGACTGCTTGAATAATCTAGTGAACTGTTATCAAATAGTGATAGAAAAGTGTGTTCTTGCTATAAGTTAAGGCATTTTCCTGCTTCTCTGAGTTGTTGGCCTTTCAATTATTAATACATACAAAAAAACATTAAATTTATTGAGTGGACATGCCAATTATGAGGAACCACTCTCACTTTTTATAGCACAATAGCTTGTAGAGGACGCATATTGGCAATAATGTAGTATCACCACCACCCAAACCAAGACATTATCAAGCAAGAAACTCGTTATGTGGCTAAATACAGCCTGAAGGGTCGCTAGTGTAGGATTAAAGGTCACAAATACATGGCTGAGGCATCGCCCAAACAACTAACAAACTTTACGAGAAGACACTGACCAATGAAGCAGCTAGAAAACGATTGTTCTCGACTGGAATTGCTAGAGAGGGCTGTTTCTCAGTTCATCAAGAAGCGGTATTTCTTTCGTCTGTCTTCGTGCAGCGTTTCCAATCCATAGAAATCAAGTCACGCCAGGGCCCCAACAATGGGATCCTCCCCCCTGTTCCCTCCTCTATGGCCGCAGACCGAACTACAATATTTATCCAGCTCTTTGATAGTAATGGACTCTATTCAACACAGGAGGTCCTGTCTTACGATCCTTGTCCTGATGCAGCGTCGTCGTTTGCTCAGAAATTCAAAGAGATAAAATTAACTGTTTTCAATTTGCGAACACTGTGGTGGTGTGATTTGACGACACTGTAAAACAGAAGTAATGTTCCGGTCGCAGTATAACAATAGCCTTAACCTCGCATTAACATTCAATTATTTCTGTCAAACTAGTACGTATCTGATTGTAACATCTCAAACTATTAAGAAATATGGGTGGATTTTAATGTGAACGTGTAATATTTTGTAGTCAATTTGAATTGGCTTAATATAAACGAGGGAAAATTAATGCTAGGTCAAGGCTGTTGTTTTATTCACCAAAAACATTTCTGACTAAGATAAGTGACCTCTTTAGTTTGGTAAAATTGCACTGCATTACTCTGTATTCTTAAAGTGGAAAGATTTAATTTTATGTCTTTGAATTTAAGAGCAAATAAGTATTATCTTTAAAAATTACTCTCTTCCATTAAGTTAATTAATTATTAAGTACTGTATTTCTCTCACTATAGGCCTACATGCGCTTAATGAAACATAAAGTCAGTGGAATAACTACCAATGATTATTATTGTAGACCTCTGAAACGTTGGTAAACTTCTACCAGACTACACAGCGGAACAACCCAGAAGACGGAAATCTTCATACTCATCGCCCTGATGACGGAGGCAGTATGACCTCTGAAACGTTGGTAAACTTCTACCAGACTACATGACGCATGTGTGTACTCTGTATAGTGTCTCATACACCTATATTTTAGATAAGGCAAAACATCTTTCTTCTTTTTTTAACTGCACAGTACAGTCATTCTCACAAATCATTCAACCCAATATAACCCCCTACAATTAACATTTAAACAATTAATCCACGAATCAAAACAACATACGCTTGAGGATAAAACATGGAAGAAAGCGTAGTTGAACGTAGCCTCGAGATTTGGTAAGCGCGTCATCAGTTGATATCAATCGTTCATTACTTCCAATGACAGGTTGTCTACACTTACAAAGCCACTAACTGATAGCCTACTTGAAGACACACTAACAAACAGGTAGATGGCCCAGGAATGCATTTCTATGGACTGCAATGACTTGCAGGTTGCGGTCAGCAATGTCCAGTTATTTCTCTTGATGTGCTGTAGATCTGCTTCTTTCTTTCTGGACCGCTTGAAGTCTCTTTATAGAGCCAGAGTTAGACAGGCCATCAGCAGTCGACTGTATACGCTGCTGTTACTTCTCACATCTTGTCTGTGGTATAAGTGCACACTAGGGACTGGATTAATCTCGCTGTAATAAGTACGCTGGACCATGCGCCATGAGGCATGAAAAGTGGGCTCCTCACCACGAAAGTACAGTGTTCAGTATCGGGGAAGAATATTTGGGGTTTATGTTGGATATTAGGTCATAGTTTTTGGGAGTACTTCGATATACCTCTGTCAATAATCATTCCACTACGTAAGACAATAGAGCATCGTTGATCTTTGTAATGGGGAAGTGTTTGTGTTTCCTTTGCGGTACGGACTGTTCTTAAATGTTGTTTACATAAGCTTTGTTCTAAAGAGTTAAATATAAAATATGTCTATTTTAAAAATACTGTGTCACATTATCGCAAAATTGTTTGAACTAGTTTGTTAAAAGAGCACCGATATAAATATATCCACAATCTCTGGCCAAAAACTATCATTCCGAAGTGAGTCGAAACACTTCTGCTGCAGAACTAGCAGAAGCTTCCAAATATGAAGATTCGGTTTACGAAAAGTCAACCTAACGAACCGAATAAAGCGGATTTGTAGTGATAAACATCACGCTCATTGGCGTGTTACAATATGGAGGCTTTACAATTATTATTACATTATTTTAATTTAAACGAACGTTATATAACCGAAACTGAAAGGAATAAAATCACCTTTAAATTTCATAACAACATTCGGCGTCCGTTTGCTGCCAATGAAGGCAATGAAAAATTGACAAATCAAAAGTTAAAAAGTAATGATGAAAAAATTGGCTCTACTTATATGGAAGGGGCTGTTGAATGACGTGTTAAGTATTTGTAGGGATTTCGTGTTACAATAGCGAATGAGTACATGGGCCTACAACAAGTCAGGGTCTAAGGCCCATCAATGATGTTCGATTGTGTATTTTTGAAAGCTTGGAATGGCGAGGGGATGCCGTCATCAAGTCGCCGTGCTATTGTTACTTTGCTGTCTTTGACCTCTTCCTCCTCATAGCAGTCCCCGCGCAGAACAGAGGACCAAATAGACAATGACTAAGGAGATGGAGCCAGTATAATATAAAAAAGGAAACAATGAAGAAAAGGAGTGACGAAAAAACAAGAATCCTAACTAAAAGGAGGGTAAAAAAGACACGACGACAACGAAAATGGAGTTCTCGGATGAGGAGCCAACTTTCCAGAGAAATGTAGTTGCTTTTCTTCGGAGAATGACGAAGGAAAAGACGCTACGCGTTGAAGCATGAAGTAAGTCTCTAAGAAGGGGATGAGAGATGGCTTCTCAAGGGGTCGGCAAGGAGAGGAAGTGTTAATGGAAATTCCTGATGACAGGCGCGACTTTGTATGTTGCTGCAATACGGATAAGCATAGCCCTTCTCCCCTGCTCCATCTTCATTGCTTGTTGCCTATTCCAAGGAGCCAATAAAGAAACTGTTTGATTGGATTTGTGTCTTGTCGGCTTGAACTTTTTTTTCTCCTTCTTGCTACGCTTCATTGTCTCCCGCGGATTGAAACATCACCAGGTAACAACGAGCTTTAATGCTGAGAATTCGGCACGTAGAATGGTGCTGGCAGAAGTGACCGGATAAACGCGAGCGGAAGGATGTCATCTACTGCAGAAAACAAACACATGATCCTTTTGTCTTGTACAATTGCAATTATCGCAAATGGCGGACACGCCGTGATGGATGGAAGTGGGAACTGGGGGCAGCAGTAATGGACGCAGTACGCCGGTTGGGGGCAACAAGACGGACGTTCGTGCGGATGAATAGCACAACATCTCAAATATCATGGGAAATATTTGCATAAAAATGAGACCACATCTCGGAACTCTTCTGTTTGTCAGAAGAAATTAGTTACCTATCTCTTCATGCTAAATGGTGGTGGTGGGGGGGATAAGGACGTATTCAACTCTTCACTTGCGTTTATCTAATGATGTATATACCTGAAATGTGACCTCGTGGGACAGTGCGATGCTCAGGTAACTTTCGGATAATGGACGCCACCTCTCGAGAGAGATCATTTTTAATAACTAAAGCATCATGTAAAGTTAGTAGGTAGTAGGTTTAATTCGGTTCTTTTACGATGTGTTATTCATTATCACTCCTCCAGTACTTAAAATCGATAGCCGAAAAAGCAGTTTAATGTAATAACAATGATACGACGAGATGCTGGAAACCCAAAGTCAGTACATTTATTATGTATGACTACTTAAGATGCCTCAACATGATTTACTATATGATCTGAAAGGACTTAAATCGAAATTAAAGTCGTCGTTGTCTTCTAGACAGCGCTTAAATTCTGTTATTAAACTCGGCCGCTTTTAAGTGAGGAACAATGCTGTCAGCTCTTACTCACTACCACGCTTAACGTTTCGCTCATATTTTGAAAATCCCTTGGTTCTTCTGTTTCACTCAAAATCCCTATCTCACATCCATATCTGAGTTTTGTCTTTCACGAAGGCTTAACGGCTTGAAATTCTGTAAAATATACAGTGATAAGATGTCACAAACAACAGTAATGTTTCAGCATCCCAATAATAAATTGCCGATTTCCGACATACTTTCCTGAAGTGTAGATGTGAAGACCTTTAAAAACCAATGCAATCTGTGCTTTCCCGTCAAGCTTGACTAGGCATGGTTCACCAAACAAACCTGCATTTTTATGCCATGCAAGAATACAAAGTGAAGCTAAAGATATTCAGACTTCTTAATGCTGAAATTCGAGGGAAGGCAAAGGATTACGTATCGTCGTCTCTTAAACCATCTTATTTTCTATCATCTCTTTCGTATAGCCCATTTATCTCGCTTAGTATTTCTAAAAGCTGCAAAATAATAACATAACTTTTTAAACGAATATTCTACCGTCTAGTGACATTTATAGAGATCTTGGTCCTTCAAAACGCTCAACCATAAGCAGTATTCTGTTACGAGCTGTCCCACTTTCATTAAATGAAATATAGACACTTAATAAACTAAACCATTACATGAAACACAACTGGAACTTAGTGGATTGGCGAATCCAGTACATGTGTTCAAAACGACCACGAGTAGCTTCGTGGCACAGCTGACAGCGGTGAAGAACTGTCTGATAAGCGGCCACCGTACATTAATTTGTTTACTTCTTTTGGGACAGACTGTATATAGACTGATCTGATAGAGAATAGTTTTGCACGGCCCCACAAAGCAAAGAAAATCAGACTTGTACGATATTTATTCCTTAAACTTTCAATATAATATAAAAGAAATCTCTTGAAATAAAAATAATTCTTTTCCCATGTATTCTGCAGTATAAGACATTACAATTCTCTTCATCTACTGCAATTCACTATGCATTATCCCGCACGTACAATTAGCTACCGCAGTCCACAAGAACTATACTCTTCAAGCAGTAAGAAATTGGACATGGGCATTAGAGGGGGTGCTGGAGTAGAAACGCGATCAAGGTTGACGGAGGAAATTTCCAATTACGAACGCATGACACTTCATTTATTGGTTCACTGTGATATTCAGAAAGCAGAGATAAATAAACAGACGAGGAATAAAAATACCTAAGATGTGAATCAACGACAGCATAGGTAAGATTTAGGAACTATACTATATATGTATGTATACCTATATATAATTTAGTTCCATTTAGAGAGGTGTTACCTCTCGACTGACTATAACGTATTGCTACAAGCTACAAGTGATGTTAGTGTCATCAACTATTGCCGGAAAATCACCTTGATACTTAATCTATTCTTTAAGATTCAATATAATATTATAGACCTTTCCACGAATTTAATTTTGCAGTAGAGGTCACGTTTAAAATCTAATTTATATTCACAGTACTAAAAAATTACAATAAAATGGCGAAATTTTAACTGAGCTAAAGAGTTTATTCTCTGCAGACAAGTACATTTTACAAATTTCGGGTGGGCATATTAATATTACCAATCGTGTATTCGATAACCAATTATTCGAGGCCATTAGTAAACTACTGAATATATGTGGATATAACACGTAATTATTCTGCCAATAAGACCAAAACTGATATAAGAATAAAGAGAAAAAAGTGTCCTTAATCTCTGATTGTAAAACACTCCTATGCAGTTAGACCTAAATGAACCAGAAAATTCTTCAAATCGTAGATGAGAAAATAAGCTAAGGCTTAATATTTATTCTCGGAAGAAAACTAAGAGGTAATTCTTTTGTTATATCAATGGGAACAGAGATCATATAATGTACTACAGGTCAACTTCTGGGAAACTGGCAGACAAATGTGACTTTTAAAATGTATCCAACTGGTTGCAAAAAAGTTAATTAACTAATTAAGCGTCTCTTTGATGACAAACGCGGTTCAGAGAAACGAACATGAGAAACTATACCTCGAATTATTTTGTAAGAACTGTTGAACCAATGAAAGGGCTGACCTTAAGAGCGAACGCAGACCAATGCATTTAACAAAGGCCAAGTCACTGAAACAAGGAAACGCCACAGATACTGTTTCCGGGTGAGATACGACTGTGCTGCTACGTGGATCGAGAACAGAATTTATTTGTACTAACTCCATGGGGCCGATCCTCCCCTTACAACCTAACAGCCGACCAGCTAGTAAGGAAAATTACCATATTTTAAGAATCCCAAAGGATAATTTAATTGCCTGATTAAAAGGAGTTCGTCACTTTTCCCTTATTATGATTCAGTTGTTTTCAGTCAACTCTCGATACCTGTCGTATCGTCCTTGACAAAGGATTCCCAACAAACCGAAGGACATCATTAGGATACATTATGGACGTGCATTATGTTCGCCTATGGCTCGAGAATGGATAAACGAATTTACATGAAACATTTTAAGGTCTTCCCAACTTGGTGGTAAGTCCCTGTATAATCTCCTTTAACAATCTATAATTATTCTTATTTCCCCACCACGTGCATTTAATGTTTTTTTATGATTCTCACTGTAAATAGCGATTAATTTCTTAAACAGCATCAACAAATTGATCCCTATAATGGTTTTCTTTGAGGTACGGACTGAATTCTTAGATACTATTAAGACGAGTTTATACCTCAAGGGGCTAAAATTTGCTTAATACCAAGTCCACCTAGAGGAAAGAATGCGAGGGAATGAGCAAATAATGTAATGAGACCGGATCCAACAAAGCATAGACGATTTCTGTTTACGATCCATAATCCGTACCGAGCAACCATGGCATCAGCCACTCCCTTCTGTTCTAACTCGAAGTATTTTTGCTCTCTTCAGTTTCTTCCTTTTTACCTCCGACAATCATCTCACTTTCTTTACTCCTCCCTTCACCTTTAAATCTTGCTCTGTAAGGTATACCATAACATCCTCCGGTCACGAAATTATGTGATTTTTTAAGTTATATGATGCAGCTTGCTAGCTGCAAACGAGATCCAGAAAAATATTTAATTCCCTGATAGTTCGGCCTCCACATCGTAAAAGAACAGCTTTTTGACCGACACAAAAATGAGGGAGGTGCAACAAGTTTCAGTTCAAGCCCACATTACGTTCAGTCAGTAACGAACGCAGTAGAGGTCACGTTTAAAATCTAATTTATATTCACAGTACTAAAAAATTACAATAAAATGGCGAAATTTTAACTGAGCTAAAGAGTTTATTCTCTGCAGACAAGTACATTTTACAAATTTCGGGTGGGCATATTAATATTACCAATCGTGTATTCGATAACCAATTATTCGAGGCCATTAGTAAACTACTGAATATATGTGGATATAACACGTAATTATTCTGCCAATAAGACCAAAACTGATATAAGAATAAAGAGAAAAAAGTGTCCTTAATCTCTGATTGTAAAACACTCCTATGCAGTTAGACCTAAATGAACCAGAAAATTCTTCAAATCGTAGATGAGAAAATAAGCTAAGGCTTAATATTTATTCTCGGAAGAAAACTAAGAGGTAATTCTTTTGTTATATCAATGGGAACAGAGATCATATAATGTACTACAGGTCAACTTCTGGGAAACTGGCAGACAAATGTGACTTTTAAAATGTATCCAACTGGTTGCAAAAAAGTTAATTAACTAATTAAGCGTCTCTTTGATGACAAACGCGGTTCAGAGAAACGAACATGAGAAACTATACCTCGAATTATTTTGTAAGAACTGTTGAACCAATGAAAGGGCTGACCTTAAGAGCGAACGCAGACCAATGCATTTAACAAAGGCCAAGTCACTGAAACAAGGAAACGCCACAGATACTGTTTCCGGGTGAGATACGACTGTGCTGCTACGTGGATCGAGAACAGAATTTATTTGTACTAACTCCATGGGGCCGATCCTCCCCTTACAACCTAACAGCCGACCAGCTAGTAAGGAAAATTACCATATTTTAAGAATCCCAAAGGATAATTTAATTGCCTGATTAAAAGGAGTTCGTCACTTTTCCCTTATTATGATTCAGTTGTTTTCAGTCAACTCTCGATACCTGTCGTATCGTCCTTGACAAAGGATTCCCAACAAACCGAAGGACATCATTAGGATACATTATGGACGTGCATTATGTTCGCCTATGGCTCGAGAATGGATAAACGAATTTACATGAAACATTTTAAGGTCTTCCCAACTTGGTGGTAAGTCCCTGTATAATCTCCTTTAACAATCTATAATTATTCTTATTTCCCCACCACGTGCATTTAATGTTTTTTTATGATTCTCACTGTAAATAGCGATTAATTTCTTAAACAGCATCAACAAATTGATCCCTATAATGGTTTTCTTTGAGGTACGGACTGAATTCTTAGATACTATTAAGACGAGTTTATACCTCAAGGGGCTAAAATTTGCTTAATACCAAGTCCACCTAGAGGAAAGAATGCGAGGGAATGAGCAAATAATGTAATGAGACCGGATCCAACAAAGCATAGACGATTTCTGTTTACGATCCATAATCCGTACCGAGCAACCATGGCATCAGCCACTCCCTTCTGTTCTAACTCGAAGTATTTTTGCTCTCTTCAGTTTCTTCCTTTTTACCTCCGACAATCATCTCACTTTCTTTACTCCTCCCTTCACCTTTAAATCTTGCTCTGTAAGGTATACCATAACATCCTCCGGTCACGAAATTATGTGATTTTTTAAGTTATATGATGCAGCTTGCTAGCTGCAAACGAGATCCAGAAAAATATTTAATTCCCTGATAGTTCGGCCTCCACATCGTAAAAGAACAGCTTTTTGACCGACACAAAAATGAGGGAGGTGCAACAAGTTTCAGTTCAAGCCCACATTACGTTCAGTCAGTAACGAACTCAACCGAAAACCGAACTTCCAAGTCTTAATAGGCGGCACACCACAGTCCTTTATAATTGCAAGAACAGACATCCAGCGAGGCCGTCAGAAATTACCAAAACTGCTTAGAAATGTCATCAAACGAAACAAAACCATGTAAGATTTGAGGTTTTCACAGCGGTGAGTATGAAGATTTCTATCTTCTGGGTTGTTGCGCTGTGTAGTCTGGTCAATGTTTATCAAAGTTTCAGAGGTCATATTGCCTCCGTCATCAGGGCGATTCACCGTGATTACGGAGGCAGTATGACCTCTGAAACGTTGGTTTACATCGACCAGACTACACAGCGCAACAACCCAGAAGACAGAAATCTTGAAACAAAACTAACTAGCACGTTACACTAATGATTTTCTTAAACACAAAAATGTACAATTTTTCCACTTGAATGTTATTTATCTGAATTCGCATGTTTTTGAGTAAGCAACAAAAATTAGCAGAGACATAATTATCACTTGGAATTTGAGCTTTTAGAGACTCAAGTTTCTCACGGTGACGCGTATGATGATGGTTGTCTTCTGCTTGCTCGAGTACTTTCGAAACGTCGGTAAACTTCTACCAGACTACACAGCGCTACAACCGTTCTTAATTACAAATTTTCCTCAGTCCTGACACGACTTATGCCAGGGTTTCTCAACAGGGGTCGGTAAGCAATGCGTAAGTGGTCCGCGAGTTCAGTACATTCTATTCTATTTTTTTATTGTTGCTGTATTTCTGTAAATTTTAAGATTTCTTACTTTCACAGTGGACTACTATTAATATATGACGTAAAAGCCGTATCATCTATCTATGTTTGAGTTACACTATCATTTATTTAATCAAAATGTATGAGATAATTTTGGGGAGATAGTCCACGATAGTACACATGTTTAGAAACACAGATGTACAACCTCTTTCGAACAAATTTGCCTCCTCAGCACCCACGTTTCAAACGCAACCATCAGAGTCAAACACTTTTCACACTAGAACAGTGCAACTCTCAAAGTAATATTCTGTACATCGTATTTCAATCACTCAGTTTTCTGACAGGAGACTTGAGACATGTCGGGAAGCAATACGTAATTCAATCTGCCCTTAAATTCTTCTTAATTAATTAAGATTCTCTGTTCTGTTAAAATTCACAGTATCTGAATTTACCTATTATAAATAAAACATGTTAGCATCACTCTTGAGTTCCCTGCACTATAGTAGCTCGTCTATCAGAGGTCCTTTTCCTTCTAGGACCCCGCCGTGACCCTGAAGGATACACTCGTGACGGCGAGTTTGCGCGGTGACCGAGGATCAAGATACAGCCTACCTGAAGACTCGAACGTTCTTATTTAACGATATTTCTGTTGTGAAACTCCAGTTAATTCTGTTATCTTTTATGTAGTCTTTTAATAATAGTTGTTTTTGCACGTTCACTGACTCAAATCTAATTTTTAAACATGGGCTGTCACTGGTGAAGCGAAAGAGACTTGTTTTTAACTGATTTTTGCTGCTGTTAATATCGGCATTTGAAGTAAACAGATCTGTGACCTCGCTGATTTTGCGTCTGAAGGGTCAAAGTAATCGTGGAACACAGAAGTACCTTTCATACAAAACCATTTCTCATAGTTTCAACAAAACTCAGATAACAAGCTGAAATGTTCTGTACACGAGTGAACATTTAGAGCGATGTTAGAAATCGTGACGGATGCTCAATAACACAGGCCTGCTATAACTCTGGGTACTGTTTCAAACCGTTGCAATAAACCCAGAAGTTAAAAGGTAATAGAATAATAAAGTATCTGACCTATTAAATCAGATGCTTCAAGACAAAACTGGCAGCAACTAGAATAAAGTTATGGCTTCTTCATATTCTCTAAACCAGTGGTTTCCAAAATCTTTCCTGGGACACTTAAACAAAGCTGAGGGTCTTGGCGGAATATTTAAAGATTCTTCTGCATCGGTTTAAATACTGCAATGCGCTGTGCTGTAGGCTTAGATAAATGCTAAAGAAATACACACAGGAACTCTGTTAATTTGCGTTAACACCAAGATGCACGCAGTTAAATGCAACGACACCGATTATTTGGTTATTTAACCCTTTAAAGCCCGGTGGTAACTATATATACCGACTGCTTTAACAATAAACAGTCTTGCCTTTTTATTTATGGGTCTCTTACGATTCTTGGTGTAAACGTATTATTTCTTTAAATATCATTAACCACTTAATCTTTGTAATGGTATAGTGTTGCGGGCTTAATTCCTAAATATTTAGACAAGTTTCGGCTTTAAAGGGCTAAAGGAAAATTCAGAGATAATTTACTATCGAGTGCTTAGCTTTCTTTATATTATAATTTTGTCCTATATTCTAGTGACCAAACATGAACATATACTTAATTCCCCCAACTCTTAGCTTCACATGTATTTTACACAACCAACAAATTAAATGAAAAACAGTTTTAGGAGACATAATCCCTTCTTGTCTAAAGCCAAACATAACAAGAGAGGAAACAACCACAAAGCAACAAGAGCGCCCCTTCTGAGACGTCCGATCCCTGTCATCGCGGTCGCAACAAGACTTTGCATGCCAACTAGACGTCGCGACGTTCCCCTGCATCATATACCACCCCGCACGATGTTTTATCGGCGTTTTACTGCAGGACCAGGAGACAAGGACGAACATGACAGTGGACAAGCTACCACCGAGAGCTGAAGGGGACGACGCTGATTTATCGGACAGACGACTCGACGTCACAGCGACGCAACAGGTGGCTGCTGGGGGACCTCGGGGTTGTTGACATGTCATCTCCCCTTTTACAGTAATGTTCGTACATCCTGACCGCCCGCTTGTAAAGTTCACAAATAACATGTTATACCCCACTGTTTGTAAGGGGAATTTCTGCTGCAGTTAAAATTTTGGATCAAGGCAATCGGTCACTGGATTCAGAGTTATTTAAGACGAGTGATGAAGTGGAAATTAAAGATATTTATACCCTAACATAAAATGAAAACATTTCCGCTTATGGTAATCTGGACGAAAAAGTTAAATTTTACTTCCGTCAGAAGCAATGACAAGTGGAGCATAGGGCACTGTCCAAACTCTAAATATTTATAAACATTACATTCCAGCGATAATACTTTGTGGCTAGCTGTCTCAGACGACGTTTCTGGCTTGTGCTAACTGACAAACAAACAGACCTGTGATGTACGTGGTCTTGAATTTGAGTATGAGAGGGTGTCATTTACAGCAATTAGGGTATGACATCACACAGCGCAGCTTGGATTACGAACTGGCACAATAAACGTTCGTTGATAAAGCAAATGCCACGATTTAATTAAGGTGAGTGGTTCTTTTGAGTTGTAATTTCTTCGTTTCCTGTATCAATAATCGTGCTGAAATTTTCCTTGCTTTTTACACACTGATAAATATGTACATAATGAATAGGATTTGAGGTTCTGACAGTGGTGAGTACAAAGATGGCTGTCTTCCTGGTTGTTGCGCCGTATAGTATGGTAGAAGTTTACAAATGTTTCAGAAGTCTTTGCTGCCTCCATCATCAGGGCGATGAGTAATCAACAACGACGACAACAATGCAGAATTCCAAAAGATCGCCATCTTCAGACTCACTTCTGTTGGAACCAGGGATCCCATGGAGTCTGAGGCCCCTATTTAACTTGTAAACGAACTAGGTGAAACGAAATTGTGATTCTAAAGAAAAAGACAGTTACAAACAAATGCGCTACCGGGTGAATTCGAATCTGTAACCACTCAGAACCCAGGCCGACCACAAGCGTGGAGCGCAAACGACCACGCCCACAAAGTCGGCTCGTTCCACATTTGTCTTCGTCAAACGAGCATTCTCTCGTCACGTAATAAAATTTCATGAAACATTTATAAATGAATTTCATCGTTGAATGTGGGCTCTGGGGTGCCATTTGACTGTATTAGAACTATAGGTACATTCTGTCATTTCATAATTCTAATACGATAATTACGAAAATTCAGGATCGATGCGTCATAACTTGAAGCACAAAAACATCAAAGAGAATAAAAGCAGTTATATAACCGAGGAGAAAATCAAGTCTGATAAACTGTACGAGACAAGTCAATCCGTCCACGTGAATTTCAGGTCAGCTCCTTAATTATGTAAAGGACATTTCCAGTCATAGTTCGCAATGAGACAAGCCGTAATACAAGGCAAGTTTAAGCACAGCCAGAACAAAGAAATGGATTCATTTAAATGGAAATCAGCCGACAACGCAGAGATTATTAATTTCCGTTAGTTTTTGCTTGTAAAAATGTCGGTTCCACCTTGTCTTTACACAACCTTGTTCTCAAATTATAGTGCACAGAACTGTATCTTAGAACATCCCCCTGGCATCTTGCCTAACTATGCTATGCGTAATTAGTAATTGAAGCTATGCTCTATGTGTGTGATGGACATCTCACAAACAACCATTGGTCCTTCGAAACCAGAGATGATTTGATATTAACCTGCTTCTAGCACGTGTACCAGCTAAGGAAGACAGTTAAAAGCAATTGTCAAAAGATACTTTACACACATGATACCTCAACATAAGAAACAGAATAATACAAAGTAAAAAATAATATTAAAAGTCACTTTTAAAGATATTTGTTGTTAACGACGTGAAATGTGCTACATTGGGGAATGGAACTGTTAATAATAACAAAGAGGATTTAACATTAATGCATGTCAAGATAGAAAACCACTGAAACATTATGAAATTCGTGGTATTATTTTCAAATTAAGAAAATACACAGAGAAGTAATATTACTAGAAAACTCAGCGAATAGGAAAATTATTAAACCATGAATTACTTAGGTTAATTTTACCTATAAATATAGTACATTAAAGCTAAATTTAAGAACCAGTCGTTTTAGTAACAAACACAAGCAACACCTCAGATACTACTCAAATCTTTTTTTTATTATTACATTGTCTATTTTTTATTCGACGCTTCGACTTACTCTGTAAGGGTAAATAACATATTCTTATTCTTTAAAGCTCCTTATATAAATTTATTCTCCATTACTAGACATAGCTAGTCTCCGAAACGTCGACATTTTAGGAATCTAAATATTGGGCAATAGATAAAAAACAAATAAAATTCCCTAACATGGAGTGGAAGACGATAAAGGATAAAAGAAACGAAAGTGTAATACAGATTTTAAGGAGCAGCGTTTATGAAGAGTTGATTACGGTTTCTCAGAACTATAGTTTCAACCCCCTCGCTAAAACAGGGAAGGCATGTTGAAGTCGTGTCACGTCAAGTCAAGTCCAGTTTCCACCTCAAAGCTTGTCTAACCTTCCAGCAAACCAAGTACGAAGAAGGACGTCCAAACTCTTGTCAAGTTTCTCTCCCTCAACTCTCTCAAGACGTCTTAAGACCCACCCAGGCCAGCAAACCCAGGACGGTAAACCTCACTCACTCATCCTTCGATGCATCCATCATTACAGTGTTTGGCTATACTCTAAAGTTTGTGTGTGCTGTTTTGAAGGCACCTCGGTCCTCCGGCGATGCAACACTGGGGTAATGAAGTATAGAGAGAGGGTGAAAAGGAGGCTTGGCTACACATTAAGTTAGGACAGCCAAGCCAATCTTGAAAGATGACGGTATACATGGATGAAGGTATACAACAATTTCACGTTCCGGAAACTTGAGACAAGTCGGTCTCCAAACTATATAATCCTCCTGTCAACTCACGGCGGCGCAGCACGTTAAACGTCAGGTCGTCAGGACTTCAGGGCGGTTCATGGTTTTCCTCGCTGCTGCTATTTCACGACTTTATAATAGGAGACGTTTTTGCTTGCAGATACCCACTGCATATTTTCCACCTAAAATTTCATGTATAATTCTATAAATCAAATGCTTCAACTCTGACCTTTATTAACGGTAAACTAAAACAGAAGTATTTCTTAAAATAAACTGTAATTACGTATTAAATTTCTTACTTTTTATAATGACATATCTTAACGAAAACTTAATTAGTGTAAATAGTTGTAGGTCTGTATTAAATGAACTTCATGTATGCGTCATTAGTAAAGGAAGGCGACCGTCCTGGCTTTCACAGGGGGCTGCATGATAAGACACATAATTACTGACTTTAAATGCAAGCCATGGCAGCTAAGAACTGGCGGCTAAGTTCTACAATTCAGTAGTAAAAATTATATCAATTTGATGTCATTTTACAGCAAAGAGAACATACTTCACCAATATTTCCGCTATCCGTCAAACTCGCACATATATAATTTTTGTATGTGTTTATCTATCTCTTCTTCTTCTTTTTATTTATCCCAAATATCTATAAAAATGGGCACCCCATACGAAAAGACAGTTTACCACTGAAATTAGTTCATTCCACAGATTTTCGACACCCGAATTCATTTCCATGCGCCATTACATTCACTGACCGGATGAAAAGGGTGATTACTATCGATTATAAAGACGATTATATTTATGCAAGTGATATGTAATAAACAGTTTAGTGACGTAGGTGAGCAAAATAACGTACGAAAAGGGGTAGTTGAGGAGGGCGGGGGAGAGAATTTTTGTTATGACAAGTAGCAGATCTGTTATGAATAACAGGTTTTAAAAGTCGCATAATCAAGTGATTTGTTTATACAAGTCGTTTCCCCTCCCCACTCAGTTATTTGGGCCGCGTCTTTTAAACTGTGCAGTGAACAGACATTTCTCTGGCACAGTCGAGAGTTTACCTGATATAATATGTTCCGTGTCGCCTTAGCACAGCTCGAGTATTTTTAACGATACCAGCAGATACTGCAGAACGACGCTTGAGGAATCGAGATACGTCTACAGATGATACTCAAGACGTTTTGAGCTAGCTACACTCTCATTTTAGGCGATCCGTTATAATTACAGGCCAATTACAGACATATAATACTACTTTTAATTTCCAAATTAACAACCAAGGTTCGGGACTAAACCCACCAACCCATACCCTTTAAATAGGTACTGGCTTTGTGTGTTAACTTCTGGTGGTCCAGCACACAGCACCCCTTAAACGTCTAAGGTGTTCTCAATGGCCATCATAATCGCGGTACAGACTACAGCAGGCGTCACATACTTGAATGCTTCAAGGTCACAGTAAAAGCGAACAACGCTGCAACACGAACAGTAAAACTCAGACGAGTGGATGACAGCAAAGAACTCTCAGTGTAGCAAAGATATCATCGCTGTACTGGTAACTTAAAGGGGGACAGAGAGGGCTGTAAAGTCCTCTGTGGCCGTAAGGCTTGTAGTTTGGTAACTGATCCTGTAATATTATATAAAACATTGCAGAAGGAGGCGGTTGCATAAGGAAAAATACTTATCAACAGTTTATTAATGATGCTGCCAAGAACTCAGATTAGAATGATGGTGTTCTTAATGAATAAAACACCGGAAATTACAAGGAAAAAAGCGGTCTTGGCGTAAATTAAGGACAACCAGTTTCTGAGCTTGCATTTGAACCCCTAGAATATGAATGAGAGCTATTAACCTTGCTCTCGATTCCACTGCCCTTTATATGAAAATCGTGACAGTGCCTTAATAAAAAGGGCGACAATTATTTATTCTCAATTTTCTCCAATACAGTCTTCAAATATCGTTACAGAGAACGGGGGAAAAAAAATCAAAAGATGACTTGCTGTTTGAGCACACTTAAGTCAAACCTCCCCGGAGGGGAGGGGTGAGAGACGAGGAAAAGGTGAAGACAATCTTTGTTATAATGAAACGCCATAATTGATTCACATAACTGCAACACGTTATTCTGCAGTAGAGTGGATCATTTTCAACGTGTTGGGAAAGACAGACGGTTGTCTTTTTCTGTTCTGAACGTTTGAATGTTTACATCACGGAAGACGCTCAGCAGCATCGTTCACGCCGCAAGACATTATTTGTTTACAAGTGGATCCCATATCCGTCCTTAGAACGCCATCTTTTGTGTGTTTCAAGTAAACTTGATTAAGAGCATCGATTTTATAAAACTTGAATATAATTAAACTAAACATTATTACCCAGTTACTTCCCTATAATGTCATATTTTGTGTCTTATAACCAAGGTTTCACATGCGTATCAGTGCATGCACTTATTCTGAGCGTAAGTGATTTTGTTGTAAACATGAAATTGTTTGCTCAGTAAAAAATAACATATGAATCAAGACCATTTGTATGCTATACAATTTGTCATTCATTTTAAAAATGGGTTTGCAATGATTTGTGTCTTACTTAATTGATGTGTCGTAGGTTCCATTGCAACTAAAGTGCTCCAACCGTCAAGTATCACGTGGTTTTCTTGTAGAGTTGATAAAACACTTAATTTCACTCTGAAAATTATTCGAACATTTAGAAACATAGATGAAGTAGCTCTCCTATGATGCCTACATGACCCGCACATCTTGCTCTCTTTAATTTGATCACCGTAAAATTATTTGGTAAACAGTGCAAAATATGTACCACTTCATTTTGCGATTTTTATGTCATCCTGTCGCTTAATTCTTTTTGGTACAAATATTTTCTTGAGCACATTGTTAATGAACATCCCAATCCTGTGGTTTGCCCTTTACGTAAAAGACCAGGTTCCACATCCAGAGAAAACAACAGGAAAATTCTTGTTTTGCACATTTTCTTCTGTACGTACTCCAAGAGGAAGTGGGAAACATAAGATTCTGAAATATAAATAGCATGTACCATTTTTATGCCAGGCACATCATCCCTATACTTACATTTCGAAAAGTAATTGTATTACAACTATTATTTTTGCACCACTCTTACAAAAATGTCATCCCATGACTGGAGAGAACCTGAAACCGACGTCGTGGAAGTAAAGTGAGGGGTCCAGGTGGCCGGCTCAGTGCCTCGTCACTCGTCTGCTTGACGGCGTTATAGTTAATGCGCGTTGAGCAATTGGTTGCAGCACGTGACAGAAGCGGATGCCACTGTGCCATGTCACGTCATGTCAACCCCATTAATGACACGTGGTGCGCCTGGCAGGCGAGGACTGGTCACATCTGTCTATAGTGTTCGAACGTCTCTGTGCGTTCATTCGGTCTCTTTCTCTGTCGGTATTCACGCAAAGCTTCCGTTCCCAAACACAATTTCGACGGACTCCTTTCTTGTGTCTAAAGCGTAAATGAATTGCACAGTTTGGACTGTGGTTTCAAGTTCTCACGGAGGCGAGTATGAACATGGCTGTCTTCTGGGTTGATGCGCCGACTAGTCTGGTAGAAATCTACCGACGTTTCAGAGACACTGTCTTTATCATCAATCTAATGATGGAGCCAAAAAGTATTTCCGAAACGTCGGTAAACTTCTACCAGTCTAGACAGCGCAACATCACAAAAGACAGAAATCTTCAAGGTAAACGTATCTGATACCAACAGAAAGAATAATCAGAAGACATATGAGGATAAGAAGGTACGAAGTCGTACTCATGTTGATAAGAACGGAAACAGGATTTAGCCAACTTCATACGTTCAGTGTCTTCCACACTTCACGGGGTCTGCACGTCACGATTCCTGAGACGAAGCTGAGACCTGGATGGTCTCACTTCATTAAACAGGACAAGCGCTGTACAAATTATGAAAACGTAGTAGAATTTATTGCCTTATGCTACGCAGTTATAATATAAAGTCTTGCTGAATATATTTTCCGGCACGTGAGTTAAGAAACAAAATGTCCTTGGGGAGTATAATGGTGAAAATTAGAAGAAGACATAGGTAGTAGATATACGATGCAGTCGTACACGTGTTACAATATTAAACACACCAAAAATACCAGCAACATTCAATCATAAAGTCTATTCAAATTCTAAGTAGATGACCAAGGCCGTGAATAAATTAAATGAAAGCTTCAATATGTTTAGATATAAGTTATTAGACCTAACAGGAAAGTATTAAAATGGAGACAATGATAATCAGAAAATATTTTCTGTCCGGACTTGAAAATTTTCGACAAGTTCCATCCTCAATTTTTCGAATGTACTATATACAGAATGTCCCAAAAAGATGGATACAAATTATAACTGGAATATTAACCATGTTCGGAGACATATTCTTGGGACATCCTATATTTTAAAACCACAATGAAATCTCTAGGCACCCTGCTCTTTCGATTGGCTTTCTCCGGGGGTAAAGTGACCGGGACGCCAAGATAACAAGCAAGCCCGTCTAATGGTGAAGTACTGCATTATTCCCGGATTACGGTTAACGTTTCGTTGTTAATTTATTAATTTAATTTTTAATTTGGAATATAATTATGCAAGGAATCCAGTGGCACTACAAGATAATAAACGAAGATCCAAAAGTACTAAAGCTCTAGAATCGAAGGGATGCTTATTATAAAAGACAAATAAAATAAATAAAAATAAAGTAAATAAAAAAGCCGCGGGAATTATAAGACAAGGGCACAATTAGCACAAGGCCAGCAGCTCTTCAAAAATTAAGCCATTTTGAACACTTTCCTTCGCGGTTATCCTAATATAGAAAAAGATTAAAACTTTACACTCTTCATCATAAACTGTATCGGCGATTAACCCACACGGGTTAAGACTGCTGGGACTTGTAGCGCATAAGGACATGACAAGAATAAAAGAAAATTTTGGTTGGAATTCTCATGAGAGGGGATCACATGGGCTTAGGTAGGATGATATTATTACGAAATTGATTTTTGGAAAAGACGTGAACCGGGTTTAATCGGCAAAGGACACTGCCAACCAAACTTTACTTCAGTCGTAACGGCAGAAAAATTTTTATTTCGGAGAGTGACAATCAGCTGCTACTGAAGAACCCGGAGTTACAGTCCTTGAACCGGAAATTACAACATCCACATTAGGATACTAATTATCTAATCACTTTTTAAAAAGTAAGCGAGGAAGTGAGGGCAACTTTTCCAAGAAATCTTCAGGGTACTATAAATTTTATTCTTCTGTCATGTTGGCCAATGATTTAAAGAATTTACGAAGTATTTTACTCATTTCCATAACTGCGATCTATTCATAGAGATACAATGGATATAAACAGAATAGTGCGTGACCATCACGTGACCTAGTTCTACGCGTTCATTGGGCCTTTAACTATCAATCACGTGACTGGTGTGTATTTAACTACAGAATTGTTAAAATATTTTGTTCACATATACTACTTGGTTTCCTTGAATGGAGTAACTTTTTGCCTTCAGACAAAATAATTACCATTTTATATGTTTATTATGCTGTATCAGTTTGATTTATTTTAAACATTAATTAGGTAAACTTCTATGTAGATTTTCGTCGTAGATAAGTCGTGTGGACTTGTAGGTAGATACCAACGTTTCGGAGAAATATGTCTCTATCTTCAACCCTAAAGACCATAATCGATATCTTCACCGCAGTGAGAACCTCAAACATTCAAACCTCGCTTTCCAGTGAGGATAAACTACACGATTTCCACTCTAGCCAGTCAGTACATTCCGGTTCAACTCGCATATGTCTGTTACACTTATACTTGGCTAGTTCGCGACTAGTACTAAAGTGACGATGCAGATGGAAGAGGGAGAGAGAGAGGCTCCTGATTTTAAAATAGGTCTCGTTGGTTACACTGACGTCTGTTTCTTTTTTGAGTGGCAGAGTTTGGCAAGCAGCAGTCGGTTAATGTATGGATGTCGAACGAAGACGTTCCTGTTGCTGGTTTTGAAATTTCGTCACAGCATTTAATCATGTTCTCTGGTGTGTACTGCTTAGGCAGACCATCCCAACATCTGTAAAACGTTGCTACTAACAAGAACTGCCTAACCCGGGAGACGCATCTGAGGCTGGCTCACAAAAAAAAATCTGAATATCTCAGAAGACATTCGGTCCCTTTTTGTGACATTTGTAATGCAAGAAAAGCTACCCGATACGCTCTCTCTCAAAACGAAGTCTTGAAAAGAATTTAGCGAAATATTTCGGCGAAAATTTGGTTATAATACGATTAACCTGTTACGACAGTACATGAACACAGTGGGATATTTCTGCTTCTTAAGATGTTACAATCCTTACTGTTAGCTCCTGAAAGAGTTGACATAGCAACGGTAATGAAGGCACGCGATACTGAAAATACATTAATATAGCGGACATGTCTGAGGCGTGGGCTTTCTGCCGCTTGGTCGCTGGGACCGTGGGTTCGAATTCCACTCAAGCCATGGATGTTTGTCCGCGTTTTTCTGTGTTGTGCTGTCCTGTGTACATGTAGAGGCCTTGCGACGGGCCGATCCCTCGTCCAAGGAGTCCTACCGAATGTCTATACATCAAGTCAACGAAAAGTTGGGACCCGCAGTGCTCAGGCACTTGAAGAACGAGTCGTCAAAGTAAAGTGAAGTAAGTATAGCGGACATATTTTCACATTCGAGCTTACAGATGGGATGGTAAGAGAAGGGTGGAGAAAATTAAACAATTAAGAACCGCATACTATGTTCTGTTTACAAAACATTATTAGGGTTATCAAATGAAGGATGAGGGTTTCAGGGAGGGGTATAAATGGGGGGAGAAGAACATATACAACATTTCAATCAGAAATTCTGAATAAAAAAGACCACTTCGTAAAGTTATGTTTGGAAGGGGAACGGGTTATATACTTGGAAGTCATAAATTTATCGGTTTAAACCATTCATGCTTTGTAGGCCTATTTATGGGTATGGTCAAAGATAGTTACTAACTCTTTAAAATACAGTGGCATCTATTTAACTAAGAACTTGAACACTCAGTTATACATACATTCTGTCCAGAGCGTGGGCAATTTATGATTTTTGGAAAATTCTCAGGACAAACAGCGACTATTTCGCTAAAGAGCGTTAACAAAATGAACTTTGTAGTAAGGACGCGTGATTTTGAGGTAGGAACTAAATTTTTAAATGTCATCTACATGAACTTCGTGCTTCAAAGGTTACGTAAATCCAATTTAGATAATTC
>NW_019059805.1:79262-103472 GCF_000696155.1 Zootermopsis nevadensis
ACGTAAATCCATCAATCTCGATTTTTGTGTTTTGAAACATATTACCAGGCCTCTTCATCACTTGACCGACAACGTTTTGTTTCCTGTGTTAACTTTAACTTTAACATGCAGTTTTATGTAATAAAAAATAACTGATCACGCACAAAATGACTTCATTCTAATTTTTTCATATCTTTTTAGCTCGTTTCCTCGGGTGGAGATGGGTATGCTTTTACTTCTGGCGGTACTAAACACGAAGAAGCAGAGATATCATTAATCTCTTACTCATTATTCCCGCTTACTGTACCAATAGCCATGGGAGTGTGTTCAGTATACACTTTAATTCGCTCGCTTCAACCGGCCCGATCCGTTGTATGCTAGGCTCATCTATCATCGTCTTTTACGTTTCGTAGTTTGTCCGATCTACAAGCAGTAGGCAACAACATGTCTGCTTCTCTAGTAGTGGCCAACGAGCGCACGCCACAATTGGCGAGGTGTATTGAGAGCAGACTACCCTATCTGCATCTCAGCCCTAACTTACATCGTCTCCAAAACAACTTACACATTTCATTGGAATCTGAAAAATTTGTCTTAACTAGAAGTTGTCGAGACAATTTAATTTCGTTCATATCGATCAAATGAAAGTCTACACGAGAAACTGAATTATAATAAATCGATTTTACTAGAAACGGCTCAGCGCATAACAAAGATTTCTGAAAACACAAGAAGCATTATCGTACACTGTAAATGATTAACTAGGTGTTAAGGGACGGTATGTACTTATCCACAAAGAATCGATCTGAAACAATGCGTATATAATATGCGCATAATGGAACATGCCGCTGCCAGTTGTTTCTTTACATTCCCAATATTCGAAAACCTTATAGTTATGATATGGAAGAAATAATATGAGAGCGACATGATAAACATGTATGTAAGTAGGATAAAGTAAATAGTGACTAACAAGCCCGTTGATAAAATAGCATCCCAATAAAATATACTTAAAGCTAGTATAAAACAATTCTTAATAAATATTCAATATACTAATTTATCCTTCTAAATTCCGCGATACGTCATATAAAGCAGAAAATATGTAAGAGTGATAAATAAAGAAGTCTATCTCCCACCAGAAATATGTCTTATACACATATGATTCAACCCAGTGAAGAAAAACGAAATTGTTCCGGGCTCATTTCGGCTCACAAATAAAGTGGAGTCTAAAATGTATGAAACCAAGTCAAAATTGCTCGACAAAACTGTATCTATGTTTACCACACTAAACCAGTCACTAAGGACGGTCTTAACTCGCAAAGGACGAACGTAAAACTAATATGCGGTTTATTTTCCGAAACTCGATTACCTCTTTATGGAACGAATTCCTGTTTCTTCTTAAAACTCAAATCCGAAAACTTCCGTGTAACTCCCGCATATACTCGTGTCCTCCCAACAGCTCCTTTCTTGAGGATGACAGAGTAAATAGGAGGAAGTCCAACATCCATTCTACGGAAAACTTGTACTTGAGGGACTTAAAGGTCCCAGATGTCCATAAAGGTTTAGAAAGGCTGAATTTGAATATCGTCATAGGCTATTATTAATCTGTACTTCAGCGGATATGACCAATACCCAGTGGTACACATTTTACTCTTGTTTCCGTAATAATGAGGTTTAAGTACACAAAAAATGTATCTACTGCTAAACTGATAATAAATTACATACTTGTGGAAGAAACATATCCTATTGAATATGAATCGAATGACTTCTTTTGATTGGCCACGGATATATTGGATGGACAACAGTTTATCATGACAGATTTTTCTTTATTATCCTATAATTTATTTGGCATATTCGAGCACATTACATTAATATGGGTCGCGTCCTTACTAATCCTTCTCCTTTCGCCCCCCATTTAAAAGCCACACAACGCTTTCAAGTGATGCAGATCCGTCAAGCATCACACCAAGGTAAGGCAAGATACACAGCGTGGGGTAAAGTGTGCTTCAGAAAAAATGACAGCGTTGTTAGATTTCAGGTTCTCATGGCATGGAGTATGAATATGCCAACTTTCTGGAATACTGCGTGGTGTAGTCTCGTAGAAATTGACAGACGTTTCAGAAATGCTTACTGCCTCCACTAACACAGCGATAATCACTGCTGCCATTTGAGAGGAATAACCATGAAAACGGAAGTTCACTCATTATGTCTGGGACAAACATTTTCTGTCAAAGTAAACAACGAGCTACTTCATGCAGCAGAGTACTTTATTATGAAAAATAGTCGCTCATCTAGCCAGAAAAGGTCCCGGGATTCTATGACGTCTCCACGTCAGGACGCCCGAACCGGATCCGTGGTTCACCCAGTATACTATTAAATATGAAATGGGCACCGAGATTCTCTCATCAGAATTTAAGATGTCGGGGCGTGAAGCTGACCACTCACCTCCATCTGAATCATGTGGTGCTCAGATTAGTACCAGGAACATTCCATTAATTTATTCACAAAATTTGAGTAGTTTTAATTAGGTATGACTCACCAAAGCAGGCACAGATATTCAAAATATTGGTCACCCCTGGCCTATAGTCAGGTCTTGTCATTATTCTCGTTCCATCCATCAGAGATCCGTCTCTCTCTGTCCATCCATCGGGTTTCTCCGACTGTGAGCAGAGAAAGATGGCTGTCGTCCGCATCTTTGTGTTTCCCTACCGACTATAATGTACCCCAGCCGCTCGCCATCACAATATTATTGAAAGACTGAATCCTATGTGAGATTGCAACCATTAGTCTGGAGATGTGGCATGACGGGTACAAATTGCACCAGTTCTGTGTGACTGTAAAGACCGCCAGCTACCAAATATAGAGGCGGTCCGGGAGTATTCGAGCACTGAACCCGGGTAGTCAAATCTGAGACTCACAGAAGAATGGATATCACACACTCTTTACGTTTATTGGGTGGAAAAAATGCCGAATCATTTGTGCTGAAAATCATAGTAATATTTTTGGTTCACGTGCATACAACCCTTGGAAAGTATTAAATTATATACGCATGTATGAACTACGAAAATATTTTTAGGTATGTTTTATTTACAAAAAGTGTTAAACAATATTAGTTGTGGAATAAATTTAATTTTTTTGAGATAAAAGTGGTACGTCATGCAATTTACGTACAAATTACCGCTACAGGAACTTAAAATTAAAAGTTACCGATACTGATATTTTCAGAGGAAAATAGAAACATCAAAACAATCCGATCATTTATACGCCTATATAAACTAAATTTATGAAAATAACCTGCAGATATTTTTTACAAAGAGAAGAATAGGCAGACCTGGACAAAACCAGTCTTAAACGTCAGTAAACTTCTGACAGACTACACGGCGAAACAACCCAGAAGACAGTAATCTTCATTTTTTTAAAATATTATACACATTAAGAATGCAAATAAAACAACAGCGATTTATACACAGGGAATTATCATTTTACACAGAAATATACATATACTAAGACGACTTTATACACATGATGGGCAAACGATAAAAATAAAAGGAATTGTTCCTTAGCTAAACGATATATCGACATTTAATTACAATACGGATTTATTATTATTAGGTAGATTATATTTGTACCAAGAATACCATTTTCTGTATTTCGTCCAAGAACCCGCAAATTTTAAAAAAATATATATAAAATATTTAAACACAATAATTTGCTTCAGATGTTTTTCCTGTGTGTGTGTGTAAATAATGAATTATGGGTTCTATGACCTGGGGATTCACAGTTGTGTCTGGGCATAAAAATAATCACCCCTCCGATGAATGCCGATGTGTGGGAGGGGGAAATGAAAGCAAAAGTTAGGTCGGGATCAGGTCAGGGTTCCAGTACACTTGCACACTCACTCACTCGCACGCACGCACGCACGAAAGAACCGTGAACAGCGACTACTCGCGCATTGTCTTTTCTTGGACGGAGACCCATAAGAACAGCTGGTCCCGGCATGGCTCAAACCAAAGGTTTATTGTTTCAGTCTCGCATTTGGCTTTTACAGCTCCAGACAAATAAAAAAAAGGAAACGGGAATGAGACAATTAAAAAGATGTTGGAGACAACTTTTGAACTCGCACTCGACAACGTGAAGAGAGCTATTGGCACAATTGTAATAATTAGCAATATAACAGCATCCAAATTATAATAAAAGATTTCTGTCTTCTGGGTTGTTGCGCCGTGTAGTATGGTAGATGTTTACCAACGTTTCAGAGATCATACTGCCTCCGTCATCGGGGCGACGAATTGCTCACAGCTCACCGCTGTGAAAACCTCAAATCATATATAATAATAATAAAATAAAGATTCTAACACAAGATGGAAATTGAATCGGAACATAGGTCATTTGCTCTCCTTCTGGTTTTGAATGTTTACACTCGTGTAAACAGTGTTACATTCAGGAAAGCCTACCTCATCTCATTTAACACTAAGGGGGTAGACAGTTGACGTTTACATGCCTACAACTGGTAGACAACCTGAACGTAAGATGTAATTCTGACATAGCTTAAAATTCCGACTAGACTTCAGCACTTTTTTTCATGTGAAAAGTAGACGAGCGTTTGATGGCTGTACGATCCAGCAGAAATCTCCTGATACCTTTGGAGGCAAAGAAAAAAACCTTGGGACAGGGATAACGAAAATGCGAGTCAGCTCGGATACACAGAAATCCACAGTCAGCTACGACAAACAAATAATTTTAGTTCAGCTCACCTCCAAGCGAAAAGAAACTAATAACACGACTTACGTCTTCAGAAAAGTCACAAATTCAAACACTTTTAAATTACAAGTACATTTGGATGGAGGTAAATTCCAGTTTGACATTTGACTGACTTTACTTTTGGAACGTGTTTGAACGTCAGATTATTACTGTATCAGCACCATGAAGCACAGTCTATTCTTGAGAACTTCAGTCTCCCAGCTACTGACGACACATCTCGCATTTTACGGAACCCAAAGTTCATTTCCGTAGCCACAACAGCCAACTGCTCTGCACAAATGAAGCCAGCCTACACCCCCCCCCCACTATTTGCTAACTAACTAACTCCCTGGTAGTAACACCCGCCTCACTTCTCGTTGAAAATCAATTTTAATATTATCATCCTACCAACGTTAGTCAAATATATTGCATTTGTCATCTCCTAAATGCGTTCAAAATGCCCTGTCATTTATTTTGTCGTCCGAAGAGCATAATTAACGAATACCATCATTAAGCTAATCTCTTGGCCCCTTCTTGTTTCCTCTCACCTAGGTTAAAATATTTTCTCTAACATCCTTTTCACAAATATCTTAAATCAATCTAACAGGTGGTGAAAATATTCTCTCGCCACTACCTGTAAGTGAAGTTGAATCACAGCTCCATTACTTGTGCAACTGGTGATTTTAATCCTACTCCAATAAAATAACACGTGTTTATATGTTTTAGTTCAATTTATATATAAATGAGGGGAACTAAAGTAGTGTTACTGCTCCTTTCATATTGTCTTAAAACAACTCTGAACCTAATGAAAATTATTTTGTTAATAATGACACCTGTGCTTGCTATCACATAAAACTGCGACTCATAGTGACAGATAACATCGTAAGCACGGAGACAAGTGTTCAGATTCCCACATAATGAGCTGCAACAGCTACTTACTGAAGGCTGTCTACATGTCACAGCTGAAAGCTTTATTAGTCGTCTGAGCTTGTTTGAAGTGGAGTGTCGAAAAGCTGGACAAATATTGTACTGGCGGAATAATGTTATGAAGCTTCGGAAATGTGTCAACCAAATTGACCTTTCCCATCAAGCCGGTGTCGCAGACACACTCTGACAGAACACACACAACGCCGGTGTCCTACATAAAATGGGGCCAAAATTTAGCATATTCTCTATACAGAAACTTTATGTTGACATTAGAGCAACAATGATCTAAAGACAACGCTCTCACTAAAACGAACCGAGGTCATTTTTGAAAAAACACTCTTGATCAACAATGACTTCGGATAACATTAAACTGCGTTGTGTAAAGTATAGAATACCTCTGTAATATCAGTGTACTCTAAAGAGTATACCTTTCTATTACTGTATTGTACAGAGAGACAATGCAGGAAACGTAAATTTGCTCGTGTTCTTATTTAAACTGACCAAGAATTAAGACACATTCTGAACATCGGCGCTAGACGGAGATAAATGGAAAATTTCATGCCGTCGGTAAACACCGAATAATCGACAGGCTGATGCCCACAGACGGTGTGGAAGACGTGGAAAGGAGAATAATTCCTGCCTCTACGGGGAATCGAACTCCGATGGGCCAGTCCATAGCCTGTCATTACACAGACCGAGTTAACTTTGTGTGATTTAGCAAAGTGTACAGTAATTCTTGAGATTAACAGCAGAATAAAGAGTGTATATTTAGTAAAACAGACAGCAGATAAAAGAGCCGTGTTTGTGTAGGATATCAAAATCGGTGATTATAATGGCGGTACTGACAAGCCTTTAATAATAATACACTTTCGACTGCCATATTTCATAATTTGATATTGCTCTACTAAGCGTGGAACACCAAGGTGCTGTGGTTACGAGCATAACTCTTATCACTATGAGATAATATATAACAAAACAATGTCCACAACACAACATCTAGTGAAGAGAAAAGAGCGCTTCTTGATATCGGTGCAGTAAATAGTTCCAATATTTTGAATTTATCTTTCGTTTTTAAACCTCAATCCACCTACACGGCACAACAACCCTGAAGACAGCCACCTTCATAATCGTCACCGTCAGAACCTGAAATTTCACTCTCAAAGTTCTATACACCCCCCCCCCCCCCCCCCCCCGCAATGAGCCTAAAATGTTAATTTGTGTTTATTTGTATGTGACTAAGTTATTACTGACTTACTGAAATGTAAATTAAATGCAGAACGTGATCTTAGGTTGGGTGTATAATCTTCCTCGGCCACATGTCAACACTTAACCGAAAGGCATTTTTATTTTTAATCGCAAAGTGCAGCTGAGTAGGTGTGAAGGAATTACCATAACTGATGTCTTACGGGATCACACTTCTACGTCTTCAAACAAACAGAATGTTCTAGTTTAGCCTTGTCACGTTTGTTGACAGCTCGTTTAGTTATTTCTTGTCTGAGCTCAATCAATAGTTGGCATACGCGATGGTTCATCGGTCTACTGCTAATGTTAATAACTACTTCCGCAGAAACGGGTTTCCAAAACATCACTGTTTTATTTTCTCCTGAAATAATTACGAAAGTCTCGGGTATTTTCAGGTTTCAGTTAGCTTTCAACCTTTAAACCCCAGTGGCAATTCTGTACACTACATGCTTTAATATTAAATAGCTCTCCATTGTGCTAACAGAGTGCATTCATGGGTTTCGTACGTTGTCAGTACGTTTGGTATTCCGGTGAAAAGGGCGACAGACAGACAGATGCGCCCTCTACGTAATGAGTTTGCTCCATGTACTCATAAAAACAAGAGGACAATGAATACAGTAATCGGGAAGAGAAAGATTCACTTTTGATGCAATCAGAGATACTGAGTTATGGATAGTACACATCTGACAAGAAACAAATTACATAAAATACTAGGATATATATATATATATATATATGATATTTAATGGGATAAACAGAAACCTTACTGAACTCTTGAACAGAAATTATAATTCTGCCTGGCGGGGAGGGCCTATAATGAAGTTTGAACTCTTTTCACCTGTTTTGTAAAACCTCACAACAAAAAGTTTAAGACTTAAAGACAAGGATGTCGCGTGCCTGAACTATACTTCTGTTACTTTCCCGTGCCAAATGAGGCATGGGAGACTGCTAAGTATCTACGTTATGCAGTCAGTGGCACCGGGTCACCTAGATACTATTATCATGTGACCTACTGCATATTATTCATGACTGCACTTGCTTTGTTGAGGAGTAAACCTAATAATTTACGATTTATTTGTGTTGTTTAATAATTCAGAATCGTGAATCGGGCAAGCGAGGGGCCCCAATTAGTTAGAACTGAAAAATGAAATTAGTTAAGTCTTGAACGATTACAAAGTTTACATGACTATCACATACCTTAATAACGTATGACACTATTAATGGCGGATGACTTAAGGAGAAGTTTGTTCATGTCTAATTTATTCATAAAATCCTTTAAATGTGATTTTAAAACAAAGTATTATAATTCGGTTAAGTTTTCAATCCAAATGCTTTCATTGCGATGTCATGCTACCGGCGCAATCAGAAAAATGACACTCGTTAAATGTCCCGTTTCAAGCCGTAAAAATCATCAACTTGTAATTTCACCTTACAATTAGAAAAAAAGTTAAACTTTTATATTTTACAACCTCTTGTTTATGTGCCGTGGTTGATTGGACGGGTTCATTAAGAAAGTTAATCGCCATATAACGAAGCCGTTTTATTATAACCGGTTATAAGTAAATGTCCATGGTGTATGTGCTGTAAATAAGTCTTTTATAATTATCATTTGACATAAATTTAGGCTTTTATGTATAGCACACTAACATTTAATAAACTTTAGAATATTAATTATCTCTTAAAGGTATGTATTTAGAGGTTATAACATGGAATAAAGCAAATTATTAATCGAGTGACGAGAATCGAAGTCGATACTATCAAACGAAAATCTAGGCATTAATTCATGCTTCAAATGCCAGAATCATAAAAATGTGTACTGAATATTAATTACGGAAGAGTAGTTCGTGATTCTGGTTATGTCGAAAGATTTTAATGAATTAATTATGACAATTTTAAGACTGGAGTATGGTGAGTCGAATTTCGAGTCCGCAAAAGGATGTAATTTTTATCTTCATTATCACTCTAAAATTGTTGTGGAGTTTGTTCTGGGCCACTTTATATGAGCTTGACTCTGCCTCGACACACGAGAGCTTAAAGCGAAGGCAGGGGGAAAAAAGAAATATTTCTAATTATAGGCTTGCATCAAGTATCGTAACCAGAACATGAAAGAATTATTTTTTAATTTTATTTGGAAAATGTGATATTATTAAAAAGTGCTATTCACATAACACAAATTTATTACGCCCTACGTTGCACAAAAAATCACATAAACTTCAGCGAAAATTTCCTATTTGCATTTTCTGTTTCAATCGCATCACAAAATTTGAGAATTCATAACTGCATTGAATGATGGGAATTCGAACGTGTGACGGAAGATCCTTTCTTTTCCCTTGACTCCGGAGGTAACATAATTTTGTACGCCTCCATAACGCACAATTTTTTATACCAAGTGCTTTTGCATCCTTGTAATAATACCTGGAAAAACCACAAATTACGTCTCCCTAATAACATAACTAATGTAAAATAATACCGAGGTCCATCCTGACCTCCGAAAATTACATTTCCCACAATTTATGTGTCACAAATTTTGTTTTCGTGTAATAGGATGGCATCACAATTTTAAAGAAAATAACCAACACTCTAAAACCCAAAGATTACCTTGGAATGACATCATACAAGTTACCTGTCTAACTTATCTCCGCCATTTTATGGCCCAAGGTGAATCCAGGAACGAAAACAAATACAGGACTAATAATACGTGCACAGCTACGCTACCATTAATAATTTCCCAATTTAGTGGCTTTTTCATAACGACAACGCAGACGTGACACGATCGTCTGTGACCTTAGACCTGCAGTTCCTTTGTAGTAGTGGAAGTCAGATTGTATCAGAAAGGATTACGTCATGGGCTTGCAAGTGGGTATTGTTCACACTGACACGTTTATTGAGCGAAAGGAAATGTGCCACTGATAAACGCGAGACAGTAAAGAATTGTGGAAGATTAGCGTCACTTGCGTTGGTGGGGAAGTACCGTCTCCCATTCTGAACCTATGGAAACCACGTTCAGTTTTCTCCTGACAAATGTAGTTGAAACGAAAATTCTCGAGATCTCACGACTGATTAAATTTTACACGACAAAACTATCAGAAGCAAAACTTCCGGTTTCAGAGGGTCTTACATCCTCCATAATCAGGTTGAAGAAATATATAAGAAATGTTTTAGTGGAAACACAACAGCGATGAATAATAATATTATTATTAATCTGTTTAGTTTTGTAGTGCGAGTGTTAAAGGGATTTAATAATATTGGATTTCTGTACTTCCTGACCTTTAGGGCAGGACTCGAAGCTGTTTAACATCCCAGAATACAGCCATTTTTACACTCGTCGCCGTGAGAACTTAAAAAATTTCACCGGAATATTATTTCATTGTTTCATAAACTCGCATATTTATCTGGCCAAGTAAATAAATAAGTTTTTACTCTTATGATATATATAAAATAATTCCTACCATCCTATCGTAAGATTTTTAATACTGTCTTTTGGTTATATGTCTACCTTATTAGTTTGGTTCAGTATACAAATGTTCGTAACTTTTGCATGAATTAAACGCGACCCAAAGGCTACCTTTATATTAAGTAACTTATTGGCGAACGAAATGTAAAACAATAATTTCGGGACTTTATAAAATTTAGTTCCACAGCGATAATTACGGAACGCCCTCTGATTTCCTGGTATCCTCCTTTTTCTAACAGAGGAAGCAGTTCGTCCGCACTCTCTGCGTGTTTTAAGTTGCGTTATAGTTGACCACGACGTCTTGCAGGCCTAGATGTAACCAGAAAGAGAAGAACCAACCCGGGACAAGAACAACACGAAGTTTGGCCGGCTTCTTAACAAATTATAGACTACGGTAAATGTTAAAGTCTCCCATCTGCGAATTATCTCAGCTTGGTACAGACTAATACACAACACAGGGTCTTATAAAAAGTTCCGTGTTTCATATGAATGTATAATTTTATTGTATCTATATATTAATTCTTTTCATATTTTGCTTACATCAGCGAAGTAAATTCCTTACTCCGTAATCCATCTCAGGACAAGCACGTGTTTGCACCGGTATTTTGAAAAACAGCGAATGCTACTCGCAATATTGGTCATTTAAAATCAGAAGCCGGGAATTTTCTGCACAATAAAGGTTTGTACCAACGAATTAAATACAAATATTCCCAGGCTAATAATCTAACAATATTACCAGTCAGTCCAATATCAGTATGAGTAACTGTTTGATAAGTTTATAAAATTTTAAATTGTACTTCCTCGTTAATAACGTAAAATATAAATATTTAGAGGGAAAAATCTGCTAATTATAAATATATGCAAGTAAATAAGCAGGATAAACAAAAATTATTTACGTGGTTTCAAATGCTTGTTTAAAAAAAGCTGGACGGCGCATGAAATAAAAATTAAACCACCGGAAGGAGACGTTCAATTTGTTTCTAAAGCAGTGACGTAACTCCACCGGTGGCCACCAGAAACGCAACTGCTCACATGGCAGTAAAATGGAGATTAAATCCGAGGAAGCTGATTCAACTTGAACACGCATAATCTTTATAGATCGTTCACCTAAATTCCTGTTGAACAGGTCACATATTCTATGGAATGGAAATTAATCTTTCAGGTGGCCGGTCTTTGAAAGGGTTCCTCACCAAAATTCCAAATGCATTTCTTGACCCCTTCCTTTTACATTAATTTATGTACCCTACGAATATCAAGTAAACTATACAACAAAGTTTACCAACTTCATCCCATTATGACTAATACTTCTTGTTACCTACAGTTGGTTTTAAAACGTTATTTCTTACAGATTTAGCACTTAAAATTTAGCAGATTTTTAAGAGGTGTCTATGAAATCAACATGTACGTTGTGTGTTACAATTCACAATAAAATTAATTTCTTTCGTAATTTATACCTTGCGATAGATAATACCATTACAATAATAAAATCGAAACAGATTCTAAATGACGTAAGTATGGCTTTCTATAAGAAAAACTGCACTTTCCTAACTGTTGTAAGACACTTATTCACTAACATTGAGTTCTGAAGCTGTAATCCTTGTTACTTTCGCACGGTTAAATACATAAACCCATTCTTCATGCTTATCGTCAACAGTCAACCAAGCCTTCTCTATTCCTACTAGATCCAAATTGTACTTCGTTACATCCGTAACCAATGCCTGAATTCCTCTCCTATATCGTCTCTCCGACTACCAATTTTCATGTCTTTCAAAAGTCCACCAGGTCGTTCCAAAGAATTCGTTCAATTACAGGGTCTTTGTACAGGCTTCGTAACGGAACGTTTTATGGTGAATGATTTGTACCAGGTTGTCGGCTGTCCATATGCCCGATACAAAGATACAGTGAAGTTAGACTATTTCTACAGGCCTACTTATAAAGACAGCAAATGTGTTCGCTCTGGAGGCCTACAGCATGTCCACTACTGTTTCATTGCTCAGCAAACGTTTCATGCTTCAAGCAATTACTATTAATTTATTTACATTTTTCGAAAGTTTAAAGACGATTTAAATATTCATATCATGCGTTCTAATCAGCCCTCTGCTACAAATCTTTGAGAGACAGACAACATCTAAGAATATAATAAGTAACGTTGATTAGTTGGTAATCATTTTCTGTTTAAAAGGGATTTGATGCCTTGTGTGATAATATTAATGAATGTGTGTTGTTATATTACTGTTGCTATGGTATGGTGATCATTTTCTGTTAAGGGATTTGGGATTTATGAGATGATGACTGTTGCCGTTGCAAAGCTTTTAAAAGAGGTGTACTATTTGCAAGTACTACAGAGAAGCACAATTATTACAACCTCCGTATAAGAACAAGCTGGAGTTTGCTGTATGTTAACTTACATACTCTTGAATTCTTTATTCTTTGATGCTTTATGTTATTTTTGTTACACAACATTAGTTAATTTAATTTTACATACTGCTTTGTGGGAAAAATCCAATGAAACGAAAGACTGTTCACTTATCCATGGTCTGCCATGTACATGTACTTCTATACAACACAGAAAATAATCGTTTAAGCTCATATAGTGAGGCATTCTCTTGCGTAATATATCTGAAATTACTGTTTGTGTAGACAAAAAAAGTACTTAATAACAAGTGCTTACGTGTTAGTGCTTCGCAGCTTTCGTAAAAAAAAGTAAATATAGAGAAGTATTCTTTTAATTTGATCCTTATTTGTTACACTTTTCAATTTTAAAAAATTGAAATACTTCTTCTGAATTTCTACTACTCTTGACAATATGTTAGTTTCTTTTCTGGTTTCGTTACAGGGCTTCCTATCGAACCACCTAGTACGAGTCCAAACTTCCTTATCCGAACTGCGGTTTCAAAGTTATCATACGCACATTGTAGTTTCGTGCTATTGCACAATAAGAGAAATGTTTAGGAATTTCGGCCATTCATCTGTGTTATTGTGGTTTGTGTGAGTTGCAGAGGGAGTACCAATGTGTGTGTGGCGGAATGAAGGAGACGGAGCACATCACTGATGCTGTAGTCCCACTTTCCCTCATCAGAACACCCCCGCCCTCCAAAGTCCCTTGTCTTGATTCATCTCCCCTTCCCAGTGTCTCTGCTACTTTTCACCCACATCAACCCTCGCTCCAGATTGTTTCCCCACTTGACCCCACAACACAACTGGAGAGCCGTCCTTCAGTCTGCCAGAGCTCCGTCCACTTGTCAGACTATGTGCTTGTTTGTACAGTCTCACAACATAGTATTCAGACAATGACGTGTCTTCCTCTACTGCTAATATAAACTCGGTGTCCGTCACGCTTGACTATGAGACTGTACCCTTCGCGCGATGTTGAAAAAACTAGAATTAAGTTCTGGCTGCGGCGACTCTGGGAGCAAGAAATGCAAACGGGACTATGGTGGCGCCTATGGTGAGGTATGGTGGCGCCTATGGTGGCTTCAGGCGCCTTTAAGAGAAAGATTCTTTTCAAATTTTATTTAATATTTTACGAAATGTCATATTTTAATTTTTAACGCGATTTTCAAGGAAAATACACCAATAAATTGTATTAATCTTCAACAAAAATAGTTCATTCTTACAAAATTTTACGGGTCATACTATGCTAGTAACATTATAAAATTGAAGACTGCATCATATAATTTTTAGTTTATGGAAGTTTAGGTCTGAGGCTAAACAAGTCTGAGGTGTACTACTTATGAGATAGAAATACCAGTGACTTTGGGATGGAAGCAGTATGGTCCTGTATTTTCACGGTTTCATTATCCAACGCTTCAGCATTTTAGTTTCTTTGACGAGCTTTTTGATCGCACAGATCAGAAAGATGGCTAAGAATAATGACTGTTTAAGAACCTGTGAAAGAACGCATCGTGGCCTTTTTAAGGTTTTATTCAGTACTTCCCTTAAGGGACTAAGGAAAACCGCGATAAATTTCTCAGTCGTCTATTGTGCCAACGCAGTTAATATTTTAGAATCTCAGTAACGTTAACGTAGTGAACTTGGAGTGCCAACGAATTAGAAGAAGCAGATCTCAGAAGTGACAGGTAGTGCAGCATCACTTTGTGCCACAATACAAAATTCCTGAACTGTTCACTGCCTCTTACCGCCTGCCTGCGCTGTATGCCTGCCACGTCCACCGGCCTGCTATAGACGCCAAATTACACTCCTACTTCCTACTACTTTTCCTCCTTAGGATGTTTTGTTTTCCTCCTCTTCCTTTCAACCGGACTCTTCTTTCATTCTAAGAGCTGCAATCAGTTCCTCGCCACCCACAACTTCAGCCCGTTTTTACGCGTGATTCTTAGGCGGGAGGCCTATGGACACAGCAGTACTGCGATACGTATTCTGGACGACATTTTCATTGTCAATTTATTTATCAACTATCGGTCTGCCGAACCATCCTTCCATATAAACCCGTCTCTCCACACACAGAAATTAGTGGCCGAGAAAACAAATTGTAGATTTGAACAGTGACATTCACAGACCACACACAAGCTATCCCGAATGAAGTAATATCTACTTTTTCAGTTACACCAGGAAAATATCATGGCAGTAGCATAATTAAGCCATAGGCGCTTCGTTCCATATTCCTTACAATTAATTATATCATAATATCATTCAAAATAACGTAATCTGGACTACTGAAATCGTCGATAAATTAACATAAATAAATATCCAGATGAGTGACATATCAGAGCAGAAGTTACGCTATTCTAAATGCTTTAACCTGAAACTTTATTTTAAACAGCGTTTTTTGTATAACATGCTTCATGGTATCCAAACTTAACTTGTTTATAGTAGCCGTCACCGAACTGCTTATTTCAAGGTCACAGCAAAATTACCTTGAAGAATGCGTTCTGGTGACGGTTACAAACTTTGTAGGTTACCATTTCATTTTGGCAACTTCAGCAGCTATGGCACTGTTTAAAGCAACGCAGAGACCTAAAAAACTATCCTGTAAGAAAAACGTTATTCCACCAGTCGATAAGAAACATACACGTAATTAGGTCTATTTTATTAAACTTACACTCCAGAAAAATCCCTTCACAGTTTTACCACAATCATAATATAAAATATCAACATCAGTCTCTTGTGCAAACTGTAATACAGACTTTTAAACGGACTGTGTGAACGACATTTCCTATATCGTGACCAAATAAAATGTCCACAATGCCAGTTAAAATTAAGCTGAGGCGTATCTAAGCTGGTCTACTGTGACTGAACTGTCAATTCTGTAGCGTAATTTAGCAGCTTTCGTAAGCCGGATCCCAAAACTTGTATTTTTCCCGGCATCAGAGCGACGCCAACTTCTGCATCAATTCTGAAACGCAATCATCGGTACTTGCGTAAACTCAAGATTCCATTTACCGGAAAACACTTATAGAATTACACTCAATTCAAAATATGTCCATCTGCAGCTGCCGTTCATCCACCCATCTATTTACAGGCGTATTTGTAATTAATTAATTACTTTACTACGATAAATACGATTTGTTAGACGATTACAAATTAACGGAGAGGAGTTTCTTACGGAGACAAAAGCACGAAAGAAATTATCAAATTGTCAAAGACGTTGTCTGCCACAACAAAGTCACTGATCAAAGTACCAATTTCTGTTACAAAAATGTTTCCATTCAAGTTCTTTGCATGTGTCCAAAGAGCAAAAATCTGGAATAAATTACCGTGGCCCCCCTCGTTTTTATATTACAATATTGTACACTTATCAAGAAGCTGACGTTATTCAAAAATCCCCTATTCGGAGTTCTTGTCGACTTACTCCATGGAGCAAAGTCGGTTTCCCACTATGAAATATAGATTATCTTCCTAAATTAGGTTACCTTGGTTAGTTGACAGTCGGTTTAAAGCACTGTATTTGAGTCGACTACAAACCCATTAATCAACCAACAATTAAACAGCCGGCGCATTAACAACACAAATCTCTTGTGAACAGCGGAGAGACTCAGCAGGGTACATTGATTCCTTTGCACCTACATGGCAGAATAATCCTCTTTAATTAGTGATTAGTCCTCCACTGTGTCCGGAGTAGCATTTTACAGCTCAGCTCTCTTTTCAGCCACCCTCGCCTCAGTTCATTACTGCATTTCTTTCTGGTAGCCTTTGAACCTCCCGCGACGTGGCGATAGCTTCTAAGTTGCTCTTATGAAAAGAACCCCTGCGGGATAGACAACCAAGATAGCCCTACGTGCAGGACATAGTCAAGTAAAGGAACAACAGAAGAGGAGGAGGAGGAAGAAGAAGAAATAAAGGAAAATGAAACAGACCGGCTGTTACTTAAATGTAGAAGAAGAAGCTGGCCTACTTTTTAGACGAAATCACGAATTACGTAAACGGTTAACAATTACATAGGGCAATTTTATTTTTGCACAACAAAACGTACAAAAGCGTCTCTAAATACAGTAGGTCTGCACAAACATTTATAATATTTTATATCCACTTTTGACAATTTCAGTTGTTGAAACTTTTCACAGTCTAATAGCGCTACGTGTGTACGAGTCAGAAATCCAAAGTCATATTGGAAAAAACGAAGTCCGCCACTGGTCGCGATTCTCGGCCACATTATTTACAAGATCCACTTTAATATTATTCCTCCATCTCCTTTTTGGTCTTTTAAATGGTGGGTTTCCGACATGTAATTCAAATAACCCCCAGTATTACTGACCTGCCTCATGCGTGGCAAGTAGGTCACAGGAAGTAATGCCAGGTCAAATGATGTAACAACTTACCCTGGTCGATCTGCACAAATACTGGATTAATAGGTAATTTTCAGGTTCTCACGGCGACGATTTTAAAGATCACTGTCTCTGGGATGTTGTGCCGTGTAGTCTGGTGGAAGTATGCAGACGTCTCAGAGGTTCACTGATGACGGAGGCAGTAATACCTCTGAACTTCTAAAAACTATTTCATAAGCACTGGCGAAGCTACTAAACCATGTGGCTTTTAATCCCATAGATTTACAATAATGCGTGTCTTGTTCTTTTTAACTTCTTTTCTTCACTTCATGGGTATAAAACACTAATTTAATCCAATTTCCTTCCCTCTAAAGGGAAACTTAGCGATTTCCCCTTCTAGTTTTTCGTCTCCTGAATAAAAAGACTCCATGTCAAGTTGTCTCTCTCGGCCGCAAAGTTAAACTTGTTGCCTCCAGCCACAAGGGGTCTCCCCTATCGTTGTCATTTACTGGTGTCAACTCAACAAATCCCACCCACACCCCTCTGGCATCCCGCTACAACCCTCAGGCCATCCATAGCTTCAAGTCCTACGGAGAATTACGAAAGAAAATACTTGAATGAAATTTAAGTACAAAGAGAAATCGAAAACCTGAGGATGGATTGCAGTGTGTAACGCCACCAGTACTGTGGGAGTAAGCTTCGTTACAAACTTCTTTGAACATGAGACAATTAGAGATTATTTCAGCTTGTCTCTTTAAAATTCAATGAAAACTGAAACAAGTAAATAGTTTAGATTCGTGATGATTCAGGAAACATTTACATGTCACACATTATCACCGTCCTGATGATGGAAACAATAAATTCTTATATATTGTTGGTAAATATCTACAAGACTATAAGGTGCAATATCTCACAAGACAGAATACATCATGCTCGCCGCCGTCAGAACCAAAAATCCTACTAACTGATTTTGAGTTTGTTGTAGAAGTAGATATTTCTCCAGTGAAAATTTTTACGAAATTCGTGATTTTTCGGGTCGATGAAAATGCGGCTTCTGGTCTTCTCGTTCATAACGCCATACAGTGTACAACATGGATACTAAAGATTCGAAAGAACACCCCAACTTCCAGATTTAGGAATCCTGTCTTGAAGATGGTGGTTTGTTGAAACTTAAGCTTGCCGCGAGCTTAAACCTAAACTAGCTGACTAACGAAGTCTATTAAATAAAAATTTTGTTGGATATTATCCATCGTCTAGTAAAATATAAAACGTAAAACGACGTTTCGGAGATGGGGCTCTATCTCCGTCTTCAGGTTCCTACTCAGTTGGGCCCACTAGATAGAGCTAATCCCTATCTCCTATCACCTGTGTTATATATATATCTGTATGAATAAAGAAGAATGGAACATTCAGGTGGGCAACGTCGATAGTTAGCAAAGTTTACGCGAACTTGAAAACGCGTAGAATTGCGTATTCATAAATTAGTGAACAGACCTCACTACGAAGTAAACACCAAGACGTCAGAAACGGAATAATTATGCAAGGTAATTCATTATCGGGTTAATCTCACACATATTTTCATTGTCAGCAAGTGATCAAAAACATATTTCGAGGACTTGAGGTAATTTGGAAGCTAGTTCCGAGACGATGGATACTAAATTATTAACAACATCGTAATAAATTCACGGGGAATTTAACAGCAAATGCGAGATTTTCATACTCAGTGAACTTAAAGGGATTTAAGATAAATCGATCACGACTGATTTAAAAATACTATTCCGGAATTAGCCTTCAGGGACTGAGGAAAAGGACAAAAATGTCACAAAGTACAGTAAATATACTGTGGGAAAAAGACAAACATGTCACAAAGTACAGTAAATATACTGTCGAGATACGAACAAAGTACTTCTGTAATACAAGTTAGAATAGCTAACATTGGAACGATGCACAGTGTCCAAACCAAAGAAAAAACCACAACTTAATACATTGATGAATGACGGTCGAAAACTGTTTCTACCCATAAAATCTTCCAGCAGTGAAATGCAGCCGACGTAGTTACGAAAACCGATGCTAGGGCCATTACCAAGGCTACTTGAGGATTACGCCAGATGCCTGGTATATATTGCAATATTAACACTTCTGATATTAGCGAAGAAAGGAATTATGCAAATGCTTGGAAATTAATTTGAAACAGATGATGGGATTAAATGGCTTGCTAGTAATCACCGTTGTTATTATACATCCCATATATAAAAACAAGAACAAGCTAACAGTCAGCTTATTTTCGCATGTCTTCCATAATAATTAACCGAACAACATTTTGCGTACCTCTGGCAAATACAGGAATTTATTCAATTAACATTACAAGTCAATGAAATTGATTACATAATGTAAGATCATTATAATTCTAAAACTTTGATTGATAATAATGGTAATTTTTAAGCTCCTGGTGTGTTGGCTTTTAACATGGTACTATTATTAGGTTATACTGAATTACTTATTGGCTTAAAGTGTTTTCATAGGTTAAATAATGCTACACTTACCTTAAATTCAAAACTAATCACTTTACAACAACAAAAAACACAGTTAAATTTAATTTATATCATATGAAATTATATTTTACGGCAACGAATAACATAGGTTCTTAGATCGAACCTAGAAGCCAGCCAATATTTAATTCTCTCATTACATTTATACAAAAATTGTATATGTCCTGATGATAGAGACAGCAAGCACCTCTGAAAAGTTGGTGAACATCTACCAGACTATACGGCGCTACAACCCACAAGACAGTTATCTTATTAAAATAATCTTGGTTTCTCTAGCGGCCATAAACAGAACTTCAGTGTTTAACTTAAAAGGGACCACAAGAACACACTTTCCAAATTCATCCTCGACCCACAAACCCCTGAGTGATAACCAAACATGTCACCGCGTAAACCAAGATACTTTGTAGTTCTCAGTTACGGAACCTGTTAAAGATACCTCATATAACCCTAACATTTTATGACACTAAACTATGTTCCTTTGATTGCACAAGTGAGGTGAAGTAATAAAAAGAGGTCTACCTCCCGCACGCCATTGTCACCTCGGGGAGAACACAATGTTGCAGCTGCTCCCTCGGTGTGCTAATGGGCTGCACTATCAAGGACACGCGGTGACGCTAATGTCATCCGAAGCGACCCCAAGAATTCAGAACACGACATAAAGAAAAAGGAAAGAATTCCTACTGAAAGATGTAATCATAAAAAGAGATCTGATCAAAGAAATGTCTAATGTCGCCTTTCACGTAAGTCCTGGGGCATTAATACAAACTGCGACGCCAAGAACATGGAATTATTGTTCTCAAACAAAATTTAAATTCTTGTCGGCTGCTCAGTCTTTCATAAAGAAGATTCGTAAACTAAGGTCCGTGAACCGTAAGTTTTATACACAGATGGCTGTCTTCTGGATTGTTACACAGTGTAGCCTGGTAGAAGTTTGTCAACGTGTCTGAAGTCCTTACTACTATAGCGCATTTACAATGCATTCTCTTCTTTAGTGCTTAATTTAGAAATATTTTGAATATTTTAAAATTAGACGCAGCGAGTAAAACAGGAGGCAATGAAGTGGACGGCTTTCTGGGGTACTGCGCTCAAGAACATAATCCTCACTGCCGTAAACACCTCAAATCTCACACAGATTTGACTAGTCTGAGTATTTTCCACAGCGAACTGTTTTCAAACACGTGCAACTTATGCTATTCGATCAGAATAAGAGGCAAACACTTGCAGCCAAACCAGACAAAATTATTTTTTCACGTTTTGGGAATAATTTTGAAAAGAATAACAAAAGTAAATTCTAAAACTAATTCCACTTTTGATGCCATCTTAAATGTCACAAATACATCGACCACGTGTATGGAGAAAAGGTGTAACAGAAGAAACTAGATAAAGAACTAGTGTATTAAAGTACCTAATTTTGCAGCTTTTGACAAACTACAGGTTCGAAAACACTGCCCGCAAAGGTTCAAGTGTAAAATCAATTCCGTGCTTCTGAGAAGATTTTCAGGTCATCCAGACTGCCGCACATAACTAATACACTTTGTACCCGATGCATGTATCCTATTTATCTCTATGGTATACGACAGCTGGAAGCCATAGAGAAGAATCCTGGATGCGTCGTAGGGATTTATGGTAGTGCCCTCTGTGACCTGCATCATTCCCATCCTCCAGACGGTAACTGACTGGTCCCTGGATGATGACTCATTCCAAGATGTCTTCCCCACTCTCTCCTATCTCACTCTGTTATTTTAGAATGGGCTGCAATCTCTTGCTTGTCACCTGGTGTCATATCAATAACGCGTGTTCCATTCTCCAGAGATCTGCACGAAGCTTGACCGCTGTTTTCTTCTGAGAGCCAAGACGTTTCTAGAATGCCGATTGCCTCTTAGTGCTGGACGCCGTACGTCTCCTAGCGACTGCTTTTGTGTTGGCGAAGGGTCGACTTTGCTTCTGTCCCCGGCGACACATTACGTGGCACAACCCCCAGTTTACCTCGGACTGGGATATCGCAGAGAGAACGGAGATGCCGTCTCTTTGCGACCACGAGATGTGCAGAAGTTGTATTTGTAGAATGCGCCTTAAAATATATTTTTTCTACGTAGAGGCTGCCTTCAGTGACATTTGAAAATACATAAGTATAGCCACCATAGTGTTCCTTGCTTTATTTGTCAAGACAAGTCTGGATGTAAGAACATATAACCACCTATATTCTGTTCCTGAAAGTGTCTAGACTGTTTCAATTTGTTCCCTTATGACGCGCATGTTTGTCACCGCTATTTGCTATTGACATTAATAAAGGACGTGAATTCAGTGGATGAAACTTTTATTATTACGACTGCTATTATATACTAAAAATTAACGAAAATAATGCAAAGGAAAACAATTTATGTTAAAATGCTCCGATTGATACCTCCTTATGCATATGTTAACAGTTCTTCAAGCATCTTTAAATTTAAATTTTTGGCATTATAAATTGTGTTCTTACAAAGTAAGGCAATAAATTAGAACTGTTTACTAAGGTATTTCAGATTCTTTCTTACTTACATTCAAAACTTAGTTATGTAGACGAATCAAGTCTTACCAACTAGCTTTTATTAGTTACTTAAATTTTTGACTGGAAACTGTAGCTGCATATCATGTTAAATTACAAGTTCATAATCATTTGTACTGTCGGCAGGTTACAACTGACAAATTTAATTTTTCAAGCTCTAACGGTCTTGTGTGTTTGAACCCTGATCATTTATTAAGTTGTTTGACATTAGGAACAATAACAGAATCCTGTTGCTAAAAAAACCCATGATTTCCAGTACAATAATATAATGGCTATAAGCATACCAAGTAAAGTTATGCAAAAATTAAGGTGTAATTCTTTTATTTATTTAATCTGAAGACAAAAGGAAGAACTAACTGGAATAACTAATACTCGGAACATACTGGGACGCCATTTTTAATACAGTTTCGTATCTATTCGATACCTTAAAAGGAAATACGTAAAATGAGCCACGACATTGTTTTTAAACCTTCGTTCCTACAAATACTGTTTCCAAGGGCTTTAGAGAAAAATAGTTTATATCAATAGCATATATTTAGGGAGCAGACGATTTATATTAAAGAAATACTACTTTATTATTTGTGCAATAGCACTGTTGTGCCAACTTAATGTAACGTTAATTCCTTAGAATGAAAATAAAATATTTTAACATTAATTAAATTGAGTCAAATAGAATAATACTAAAAGACTAATCAAACAAACGAAATAGAACACTAAATCAATCGTTGTTTGAAAAGTTTCATTGCTCATAAAACAATCAGATAACATGAAAATACTTTGTAGGCGGTGTTTATCTGTTTTGCTCTAATATGTGTCCTCCGCCGATCGAGGTGACCTTATTTCTCGATTACCGTTACATCTGAAAATGTAAAATGTGAATAATGAACTCGTTTCGACTTGTATTAAGCCACTAATCCGATTCTTCTTTGATTAACGATGCTTTCCCAACCTTCTTAGACAGAGAGCGGCATACCTTTTAAGGGATAAAAACATTTTTGTAATATCCTTAGGAAACATACTTCTGAAGAAAAGCCTTATTTTCTAAGTATTATCACAGGGTAAACTTTCACCGACTTCGTCTTTCCTGGTTTACGTACTTTTATTAATTTAATTTATAGAAGGTTAAGAATACAGCTAGGCTATAATAAGCTGTATACTAAGAAAACACTGCTTTCATCGTTACGACCTTACAGATATGTACAAAAATGGGAAAAATTAAAAATTTCCACTAAAGTAAAAGAATTGAATAGTAACTTTGTAACAAACTATTATTATATTATTATAATATTATTTGTCCCACACATGCTAAAATTTTCCAAGTGGTCACTTCCCTTCAAGTTTTCCGTCAAAATTTCGCATTCATTTATTTATCTCTCCGTGCTCTTTGATTTGAATACTGTATAATAATATCGTTCAGGCACACGATATGATCTCAACATTATGAAATTCTCTCCCTATAATTTATTCTTAGGTTCAAACATTCTTCTCAGTAACATGTTCCTCATTATTTTAATTGTAATAAAACTGAATGAAAATTTGTTTCTTCAACAAAATTTAGTTCTACATTCCAGCCTCAGAACAACACCGAACCACCCAGCTTTCAAATCCACGAGCCTCATAGCAAATAAACATTAACAACGTGCTTCTACATGACGTCAACAAGAAGAGCGGACACGCGCCCCCTTCGTCCTACCCTCTTCTTCTGCTCAGAAGTTATCTCAGAGGCTGAGGGGTCACCGCGACTATCCATCAGAGTAGCGCCGTATAGCTAGACAACACGCGCTACGTGCAAGTCCTGCAAGTTGCATACTTTGCTTACGTCCCTCACTCCCCCATATCAAGGCGTTAGATGGATAGGACCACCCGAGGCGCGCATTCATCCGTCGTAAACACCGAGTCCCTCTGAGGATACACAGCATATGGGAAAACGCTGTGTGTATTTTAAGAAACTTCATGTATGGATCACGATACAGGCTATGAAAGAAATGTACTAATTCATTTCTCTTTCTGTTTGTGGCTACTGTTAACTACGTAAATGCTGGTCAGACAGTCACAGAT
>NW_019059805.1:103503-148599 GCF_000696155.1 Zootermopsis nevadensis
TCAACAGTATCCTCTTTAGAGTATACATAAATTCCAGCGGTGAGTATGAAGATTTCTGTTTTCTGGGTTGTTGCGCTGTGCAGTCTGGTAGATGTTTACCGACGTTTCAGAGGTCATACTACCTCCATCATGAGGGCGATCACCAGACTATACCCCGCTATAACCCAGAAGCTAACCATTTTTATACCAGTTGCCGTGAGAATCTCAAATCATACATTACCTACTGTTTACGTATTTAGAAACATAGATGGTCTTTATAGGAGAAACGCTGTACAAGAATGCCTAGAGAACTTCATCCCATTCAACTGTCATTTATTGCCTACAACCTAACAAAGTTGCTTTGATCGTCGGTGGAACAGACTACTGCTTAGTTCAGTGCAACTGATTGAGCCCTTTTTATCAGCTTGTAACACGTGTCCGCATCCATCTGTCAAGAACCATTCTGGGACTTGCTTTAGAGGAGGAGGAACGAATTATGTTGTTTGAGAAGTCTTGAGTGATGCAAGTCAATTTTGTTACATGTGTAAGCATTTCATTCTGGTAAATTTACCGACATTAGCAACAAAGCTGACGTCAATGTCAGTTTTCAACCCCATACATGTGTATTCCGGGTGTTCTATTTTACACACACAAACTCTTCAGTGGGTGTGACGGTAGAGATAAGTTGGTACGGGCAACTGGAAAATGTCGAATAACACACATGGCTCAATCGCTGACGATACATTAAGCCAGCAGTCGTCTTAAATTGATTTGAATTTACGTTTGTAAAGACTGCCTCAAAGTCCAGATGAAAATAACAGCTGTATTAAGTACATTGGTTCAAGTGAAAAATGTTACTGCAACATTCAAAATGCTGACCCCCATTAACAATTAGTAATTTAAAAGGAGTGGAAATATGTATTATACTTTGGAGTAGAAGTGTCGTGTAAACTGATAGGTACAGAATAACGTTTTTAGGAAAAATTTTCTATCCATTTTCAGGAATGAATAATCTTTTTTTAAGTAGATCTATTAAGTTCTTCCGAAAAAACAAGGTAGGCCCTTTGCTTAACAATAAAATTAATCAGTGAAATTTACGGCTGCAAGCAACAGAAGAAGTCTTTCTAATCGAGAAGGACGCGATACATTAACGATCTACACAAAAGACCAGCAAGATATCCTGTGACCTAAATTTCATTTTGTATTTGGATTATAAACCTTCATTACCAGAATACGTCATTAAAATAAATTATCTCTAAACCTAGAAACATCTGTAATACGAAGCGCTATGAGCTGCGCCCCCAGGGACTCCTTGTTATCCGCCTGAGTGGCGATAGTAGCTAGTAGCTTACATTCTTTACTGCTGTTAAATAATATCAGACACTTCCAAAGCCGATTTTACACATATATCGTGGCAGAATAAGGAGTGGAGTCTGTGGATGACAGGCAGTAACTGTAAAGCAAGGCGTTGTTTAGAAGAGTGCCTATTAATAAACCAGCACGCGGTTTGGAGACACATGCCTCGTGCCTCTAGCTGAAACGGCATGCGAGTCTTAATGCTGGTCGCAGTTTATATTATACGGTCGGGGACCTAACGTCAGGCGCCTCTTAGTGTAAACTCTCGCGACAGACGCCAGCCAGTCCGTCCGCCCGCGTTACGCAACGCCACGGACCCCTTCAGGTACTGCTAATTCTCGAGACACACGGCGCGATCCAGGTGAAAAGCAACGTCCGCGGAAAATTGTTCGGAAAACTGGGTTCGAACTAAGGGTTGGTATCCTGCGGCCCGCGGGAAGCATGCGACCCTCGAAAAGTTTCAAGCTGCCCGTAACATGATTTCGGAATTACGAACTCATGCGAGAACTTTCTTTCATAATACTACATTTTCATGCAGGTCAACAGTTCATAAGATTTGTTGAGGTTTTCGTGACCGTTAGTAAGTAAGTGTCTTTTCAAATCTCCGGACTTTGTTGGTATACAAACAAACACACCCAACGACATAAATCCTATACACATTACGTACACATACTTAAATACTGGATTTGGATCCAACGTCAAATCAACTTTTGTTGTAGGTTTATAGCTAAGATTGGTACGGAATTTCTAGAAAACACTAACAGATTTCAACTCGAGCAATACGGATTCCACTATTTTCGTATCCTTAAGCCTTGCAGCAAGATATTTTTTCTTTGCATTTTGTTTCCTTCCTCTCCTCTTCTGAGTTCTTCTTCTTCTGTAATTTTATATCTCCTTCATGGCCTTGCATCTTACTTTTATTTTATTATTTTACTTGCCCATATTCCTTCTTTATAATTTGTCTTTTAATCTTCTATTTGTCCCTTTCTTACACTGAGTCTCACCATTTCAAGAAATGTCTTCTGTTGTATCATTACAACCAGTGTTTTACTCATAACAGGTCATCAAAAAGTTTCTTTGGAGTACCGAAAAGCATTTTCAAGGTCGCACGCTTCCAAACAGCTAATACTGACTTCAACAGTTAGAAACGTTGCTTATCTTTGTTTTTATTATGCCCGCATACCTACCTTTAATGGTTAAAATCCGAGTCTAATATGACACTAATCACAGCTATAACGGCTATACGCAACATTATATTACCACACAAAAACCAGTACAAGTTAGTTATGGAGCATATTCGACGTTTTCCTTTTCCTTGCACTTTGGTTCAGTGGGCCAGATAACAGCACAACTGCACTGTCTGACGATCTAATTAAATAATTTCAGTTGTATCTGAACACTTATGACTATGAACAGACCAAGAACACGCAATTCAATCAAGTGTAATATTCTGTAAAGCATCCCCTTTAATTTAATGCATTAATAAAACTAAAACCCTGTTCCAGTCTCTGAATTAACGTCATTTAACAGGAAGAAATACAGTATCTTTGAACGGTAAATTTTAAAAAAATCAATAGTTTTAGTGAAAATATTCCTATCGTTTTATATACGGCGGTAAAAAATTTGTGACTCCTGGAACTGAAAGTTAAACTTTACATGATATGGATCTAGTGGATTAAAAGATGAAGGTTTAACATCGCTGTTACACGCCAGCCATTCGACTTTAGGAACAAGCGAAAATAGTAAATGGTTATTAAGTACATATTACTTTAGTAATATGTACTTAATAAATTAAATATTCGAGCTGCAAGACCATAAAATAATGTTCCATTTAGACGCCTTATGAACTCAATCCTGGAAAATGAGAAACACCGAGGAAACAACTATTAAATGAATAGGAAGTAATCTTTCTAGTACAGGTAAGACACAAGAATGCGCATTCATAAATCATCTGCTACATACTTCCCCTACTAAAGAAAGGCTGAATGTCAGAAATAAGGGAACAAAATCCGGATATTTTTGTACATCTTCGCTGTTCGTATTCATTTCACAAAGAGCGAAACATTTTTAAAAATTTTCAACCGAAAGGAAAACGTGATAGATCCTTCACATCTCAACCCACCTTGTGAGAACCTCTGGTTTAACATGATACTAGATTACACCGTAAAGTCATAAGGATGAAAGTAGACCTTTGACCCTAGACTTCTTAAAAACACTGTAGAGTTTAACATCTTTTATGTTCATCCAAAATGCTGTAAAGAGTGTCAAGACCGCACAAACCTACTCAAAGTTTGGTAATAACTGAGTATTAAAATTGTCTTTTCGTTCCATTATTGGCTCGGCAAGGGACATTATTTTCTTACGCAGCTACACCATGTATTCAAAGCTGTGACTCTACGAATAGCTCCTTAGGTATTTAATTACTCTGTCACTAAGGAATTTATGTCCCCCAATAAACATCTTGGCGACGCGTGAGATAATAAGAGAATAGAATTGCCGTAGACAGCGTCTTTTAAATTACCCGGTAGGTACTGTGTGGTAGGGAAACATCCTCGGAGTCTGCCCACAGAGCATTATCACGCAACACAACATCTCCCGACAATAATCAACCAATAGAAAATCTTATCGATAGAATACAGGGCAATGATTAAAATCAAACACCTAGGTAAGAGGTTCTAATACGTCAACATATAATAAAGAGATTATAACAGTTACCAAAGTTACTTAATGTTTAAAAATGATTATGCTCGCTTTTACAAATGCCCTCACAGGAGTCTATAATAAATACAAAAAACATGGCTGAAGAAAACTGATCTACTAGTTGAAATTAAAAAAAAATTCAAATTCGATGCCCGTTTCTGAAAATAACGAAATAAATTAATACAAAAATAATTTGCACTGTGACAGTGTGCCAATCGGTCAACAGCAACGGGAATAAAAAAATAAATGACGTAATGACGTCCATACTGCAGTCACGCCTATGCAGAACGACAGTTAATTCGGATTTAACTAGTCATGCAGCGGAAAAGTAAAGTTAAAAAAAAATGATTCCTTGAACTTACCTACGCAGGATAGGATTGTGAAGTCCTTCATCATGTCTGCAATGAGGTTCATCCAACAGCTTCTGTAACAAGAGACGTTAAAATTGACAGGTGACTGGCAGCACATTATAAGGGTCACTGAAAACATGTTATTTCTCCCGTGTAAACGTTTAGTGTCACTGATTTTAATAAAGTAAGAACATATACTGTAGAAATGTAAGACATTTTCTTAAACAAGTTTGGCATTTCAAAGGGCAATCTTATTACGAATGATAATGATAATAAAAATAAGTTGATACAATAATAATAGCACATATATTTCTGATGTCAAACTAAGCACGTGAATATTCAGATTAAATAACTTTAAAACTGATTATTTTCACAGATTAAACACAAATGACAAAGTCACTCAAAATTTGTTAAGACAGTTTGGAGCATTAGATAAATTATCATATGCTATAATAAAAGCAAACAAGTCCGTAAGAGACACATGGGAGAAACATAAAAACACGCACATTCATAACGCTAATAAATGTTGGAAGTAGGAATTCTGTGCCTTCAGAACCCTAATATCGTTTCTGATCTTATAATTACTGTAGCCTATAGTGTCTTAAAAAATATAGGCAACATACTAACAAATGTCTATTTTATTTCAGTTCGTTACGTAAAAGGCTAGTTTATATCTTCAGCAAAGAATATGTGTTCAGAATAAAACGTGTGTTCTGTAACATGAGTCATGTTAATTTATGCAAGAAATATATTGACAAATCATTACAATAATTTATCTAATATCAATGTATTCAATGGATTACATCTATTTTTGAACATGCCGTGAGTATATCAGTTAAAAATTCTTTCATAATGTAGAAACTATTCCTATCCGATGATATTTTATTGACTCCCATTAATACTGAGCTACACTTCACTCTACGATTAAATATCTGCAAGTTCGATATTCCGCAAAAAGTTACAAAAGTCTGTTAAGCATAGAAACCTATAGTTCTCTTTGTCGTACAAAACCTGTGTACTTAAAGTTATGGTTCAGAATTATTTTCAATACTTGATTGCATCTCTTGAGGTTGCTGGGTGAACTCAACTGTGAAAAGAAGTTATTTCTGGGAACTGAGCTATTGTAATGGGAATATGTAACCACTGCACGTAATTCAGAACTGTACCATAAATACAAAACTTATCCCATCAGCGGTCAGCCAAAATTCATGTCGAATTATGTGGTGACAGTTCCGTGACATGCAAATTTTCGCTAACTTTCAGTCTAGCTTCTTTTCGTTTCGCTTCGTGCCTATTAGAGGAACTCCTGAAAAATCTTTAGTCGTATACTTTCTTAGAACTGTAGCACTAAATTTAAAATTATTTTGAATAGAATACTGACTTCGAAATACCTTATACTGTTTCACAATCAAAGATCACAAACGCACAACTCAGTTCTGAAGTGTGTCCTGCGATCAGGTGCTAATGAATTTCAGTTACAGATTTGCACAGATACTTATCACTGTTTTTAATCTATTTGAAATACTTAAGAATTTTCTGTAGACAATATTTGTTTTCTAAAATTAAAGAAACAGCCTTTACAGCGCCCTTCGACAAATTCTGTGTAGATGCAAAGTCCCGGATAATGCTTCTGTTCCTCACGATGTAATGTATCAATTACTGTCGCGAAATAGAAAGAAACGTCATTTAATTAATCTCTCGTTTAAACGTCCAATTTCCAAGTGAACAGTGACAGAGAGAAGGGTTGTAAGCGAGTACGTGGAAGCTGCTCTATGACTAGATGTGATTGTGTTCATTATTCGACCCCACTATACATGCTACAGCAACAGGGGTGGAAGAGGAATGGACCGTTCTGTAGCTGCCTATATGGGGAATTGCAGAATACTCCTCCGTCCACTTGGACTTGACAAATGATAATGAGTTGTGTCGGAATAGGAAGTGACCTGAGAACTTAACGTATGTTGCGCTGTGCTCGGTCCATTTGTGAAAACATTGACCATTATCTGAGAAACGTGAAGAAACAGCAGCTAAAACAACGTCACAAAGAACGGATAACCCTCGACAGCTTGCTTCCTTGGCAAATATTTTCTCTTTCAGATCATTTTCATATAATAGTTGTTATGATTTTATAAGTAATCTACTTTGGAAAGGACGGTCAGGTATAACAGTTAGTTATACTGTCGGGATACGAACTGGGTGCCTCCACAATACTTTTGAAATGCCCATGGTGTTCAAAATTGACCTATAAATAACAAAGTTTTACGGTAAAAATTAAAAACACCTGAAGGTAGACGGGAAATTTGGAATAAACAGAACTGGCCTTCAATTCAAAATGAAAAAAAAATCTAAATGCGAACTGACAGAATTCTGAGTTTTATTTGCTCACCAATTTGTGCCGGTAAACGACATTGACGACTACCAAATCAAGTCTTAAATAATATTTTTCAGGTCAAGGAAGAGAGGAGCTATACCTCCACTCCCCCCAGGCGCCTACATGGCGTATAGTGGGACAGCTTTACTTTTACTTTTACTAATTAAAAATAAAACTTGACAAAGTGACCCGGGCATTTTATGTAGGTTTAATGCACAGTTTGTTGTATATATATAACTTAGACACACACATAAGACCTGTCCAAATAAATAATCAATAAGTATTTAATATAAAACCAGTTCCCATATAAAAACTTCTGAGAATAAACTAAATGGCAAATTATGGAAAAAACACTTCACTTTCTATGACTTGGCAACACAATCGAAATTATACCTAAACTCATTAGACCTATTTGTTTATTACAATGTTTACGTTTACACTTCCATAGACTGTGTACCTCGGTTGGTAGCTTTGTCGCCTGTGGTAATCAACCGCGAAGACGCAAGATTAAATAAGAGGGATAAAGTGACAGGAGGGTGGAGAAAACTGCATTGATAAGGAGCTCCATAATGGGTACTCTTCAGAGAAGATTGTTTGGACGATCAAATCAAAGAGATTGGCATGTGGAACGCTAGAAATTGGTAAAAAAATGTTAATTGGAATACAAAAAAGGAAGATAAGTCTGAAAATACATAGGCGTAGATGTGAGGATAATATTAAAATAAATCATAAGGGAGAAGGCTGTAACAGTGAGAACGGAATTTGTTTGCTTTAAGATAGGGTGTAGTGTTGGGCCCTTACGAACTTTTGGTCCCAAGAAAGGGCGGAGAATATCTTGAATAGGTGAGCGACTATTAGATTTTCAAAATGGAAACCGTATTACGAAATTATTCGGTGTAGAATAGTTAAGTAACAAACCTACGAAATGACTAATAATCGGAAAATTAATATTATTTTATGTTATAGCAATAAAATTATAACTCCCATTTTTGTTACATGCATTCTGTTGGCCGAAGGTAGAAGTTCATAAGAGACATTTGAATGATCCAGCTGGTTTCGAGGTTGCACAATTAAAAATACATATATGATGAGCTCAAAATAACCACCAAGGTTAGAGCCTAAAATACCAGACATTGCTGTAGGCTTACTTTTACTGGTATTGAATATGACACACAGAAAAAAGACAGTTGTAAAGTTAATCGCGTATTATGCACATGTGTGTGTTTTGAGGGCGTGTGTGAGAAACATGTTTTATGGTCCTTGAACTAATTAACCTACACGCTGTCCTAATAGGAAGTGAAAGTTGTCGGATGGGATTTAGCAGACACTAAATTAAATTCTTAGTATCTAGAGCCTAATTTCAGTTAATTTGGACATGTTTGGACTAGGTCGATTGACCTGGAGGAATACCATGCAAGAAACTCTCTTTCAATTAAAACATTTACCTCGAAGGGTACAGCGATAAATGAAACACTTGAATTACTATCTACCATTTAATGATACATAATACATATTCTTGGATACAAGAAGTGGATATAATACTTCGGAACCTAGATTAGCAAGCGGTTGATCCCAGCTTCGATGACCGTGGTCAATAATTTGAAATTGTCTAAGCATACGATGCCACATATTAATGGTGTCTAAACGTGAAGAATTTGGTCAGTTGACGTCGATAATATGTCTTATCACTGCGGATTCCTACTTTTTCTCCCAGGTCAGTCCATGTAAGATTCATAGTGGACCGAGTGGCACTGAACAGGTTTCTCTCCGAGTCCTTCGGGTTTTCCCTGTCAATATCATTACACTGCTGCTCCATGTTCCGTCATATATCATCTTCTGGATGTACAAAGCGCCCGTTAGAAGCCCAGTTCCTCGCCCATGACAACATCCTTATTCCAACCCCTTAAAGTCCAGTGGAAACTAAAATTACCACGAGCGTTAATAATCAATATCTTTGCATTTTTTACTTGTGGGTTTCGTATAATTCTCACTGTAAACAGAGATTACTTTCTTAAACAACACTAACAAGTTGATTTTTAATGATGAATAGTCGATTTCTTTCCAGTAAGGACAGAGTTGTAACATATTACTTACACGAACGAAGACTTCTACATTCACTAGCAAGCAAACCAAAATTCCGCTCTCTCTCTCTCTCTCTGTTATCAAGATATCACCAATTCTCAATCTAACGTCGTCACACTTACTTAATCCTTAGGAGAAGGACGAGCGTGTATTTCCTGAGAACCTAGTAACTTCCCCTCCCAGAAATCGAAGTCTCTCTCACTTCTCCTCCATCAATGTTCTCCTTGCTTCTACTCTCTTGCTGTCCTTCCTAACTCTCTCTATCTGTTTTCCTTCAAATTTTTATCTTCCAGCAATGTTTTACAAACCATAAAGCAAAATTAAAGAAACGTGTAACAACATGAAATCACACGTGCTAAAGCAGAATGTTTTCGAAGCTGCTAGTAATGGTCTCGCCAAAATAACGTACTCATGCAGAGTCGTTAACTGCCGAGAGGCAGGGCGGACGCGTTATAGATGTCGCTATTAGAGCGGCTGCTCGCTGCAACTGCCGGACCAAGTGTGATTGTGCTCAGACCTTCACTACAACCCTCAGCCTTTCTCTGAAGATACATCACCGCACCGTCACGTCAGCGGCGGTCAACGTTTGCAGCTACAAACGAACGAGTTCACACGGCCACTAAACAGAGTGGGCAGTAATCGGCTTGCGGGCACAGAAGACGGCCCACAAATACTGAGAGTCACTGCGAACGTGTCGAATAAGCAGTCGCGGACAGGCAACAAGGGGTGGTCCACCGCCTTGGGTCGCGCGCGCAGAATAAAGCAACTTCCCACCGTAAGAAGCCAGCATGTTACGAAATATCAGACACTATCTCGGATTTGTTTTAGACACTTATGATAAAGGAAATGTAATTTCGGGTACCATTAAAATTTTGGAAATTTCTTGAGTGTAAGAGAGTAATATTTCATCTACAAGAATTTATCTTCTCAATGGAGTAAGATATTAAGAGTTCAGTGATGATTCTCTTCCACAAAGAAACCTTACCTAACCTTACCTAACCTAACCTAATGTAACCAAACCTACTATAATATAAGCTAACGTTCTTTTCACTTTGATTTCTTGCTTTTTTAATTCCCATTTCACTGCTTTCAGCAACTTTATTTTCATTTCAGCTTATTCTTATTTTCTCCGTCTTCTTTTCGTTTTCCTTTCGGTTACTGACTCCCACTAAACGATATTTTCCTTTTGAGGCGACAGTTAATACTATTAAAAAGTGGTGCTAATAGCCAGTTACCGGTATCTTGCAGCGTACGGATTAATTTGACCCTGAGACTAGTGTCACTTCCTGTGTCTGCAGACTCAGAGGTCCTATCGAAGTGAAAGTAAATGCCAAACAGAACATTTTTCGCCACAGATTCACAACGACGATTATTCTGACGTACCCAGTCAAAACATGAATGAGAAAAAACACACTGACTTGCGGCTGCGCTTAGATCCAGACAAGCTGCTCCCAGCATCGTCGGTAATGCAAGACATACTGATGACCGTCCTTGAATCCCATGAGAAAATTCCGTTTCTCTCCTTCCCTAACCATCCAACCCTGATGTGACGTCGTTTACAGCCCTTAGTAATGCCTCCTCTGCCCTCCGCATCCAGCAGCTCTGAACGAGTGAGGGGGTTGAGGCGTCCAACCCAAGAAACGGGACTAGATGCAGTGAGATGTCGATTGAAGAACACGTGTTGTATGTTACTGCAGATACTTTACGTTGTTTTGGGGGATTTTGTACATGAGAAATTGCTTATGTATGTTCGTCGAGACTTTACGTTCAAAGACGATAAATCTCAAGAAATTCTGAGCACTTTATAACTTATTATTTTGATCACCAGTTATAACTCCGGTAGCTCCCACCTCAAATTCAGTACTGACCTCCATAAGCATGTAAAGATAAAATTTAACAGTGACATGAGATGTGAATATAGGCGGTGAAGACAGTGTGTATAAAGTAATTTTAAAATGAATCCTAATTTTGTAAATACTACAAATATATCAATATAAGAACAAGCTAAAATATATTATGCTTATTTCTTACATTTAGTCATATGAATAAACTGGTTTTACTAAAATTTCAATAAATCAAATTAATCAGAAGCCAATTACATTTTAGAATACATTTGACAGAATACATAGCCTTGTTTTATTTCTGTTTTTATTATTTGCCCTGATTTTGTCCACTGTTTGTATTCGATTTGTCTATTTTTTGTCTTTTTCTTGCAACTCCTGCTTACTTTACAAGACCTAATCGGCCATCGGGCCTTTATTCAGCACATAATCAAATAACAAATTGAAACGAATTTCCATTATTATTAGTATTATTAATTTAATTAAATAAAAAACAAACAAACATAAATTACATGGAAGAATTTCCTTCTTACTCGGTCGTAATAGCAAGCAGTCGTCGTCTCCCCACCACCAAAAAGAGTAGCTCTTATCTCCGATTCGCTGTGCCATATATCTGCCCTGTTGTTACTGCACATAGGCTAATTGCTAGAGCCGTTTCATAACTCAAACCCTAGTTTAATTACCCCGTGCCGTCACCGAGCTTGTCAACGCGGAGAAGGGATGGTGTTGCGTACCCCTAACAGCCACCCTCTTCCAGCACTCATTACGTTCGAACTGACGTGCTACATACAAGACAACACGCTCTCCGAGAAAGTTGACAAATGAGAATAGCTGCAGAGCTTTCTCACGAATTTAGTGGAAGCATTTGTAAAAGGTCAAGGTACAATTCAGATAAACTGAAAGGGGTTCACAGTTAGTATTTATTGCACGCTTCACTGTGGTTGTTTGCTAATAGCATAACGTTTATTTACTTCTTTATATTTGTCAAATCCCACTGAATCTACGCTGAGTTTAATGTCATGAGAATGTAACAGTATAATTCGTTTCCTTACCTAGGTTTGTAGTCATCTACTTACTGATTTATCTATAATCGGTCCGGTACTGGTAAACAAATTTTCCGTTTGCTTTTTGTACATGTTTAATTAATTTTTCACGCTAATTTTTATATATATCTAGTTACTTTTAAGTTTAAATATGATATTTTCTTTTGAAAGTACTAAAATTAACACACTTATTTCCTAAATAACTTCTCCAGAATTTGTTTGCTCGATGTAGTTAACCATTTAGTTTAGCACTTACTAGCCTCATCGTGCTCACAGACTAAATTATTTTAGGTCATCGTGTCTTGTTACAAGACGTTATTTAGAGTACAAATATCAATGTTCTAGTAAAAACCTAATTAATTTATATTAAAGTGGTATTAGATTCAAATCCAAATTATGACAAGCTACACCATCTGATAATTTAATAATTTTCCTCAGTTTCTACACCTGTAAAGTGAAATAGTCTTTAATAGCATGAAACGTACCTTTTTATATTATAAATTTTAAAATCCACTGTATTATAAATGTTCCTCGGTGACTGAGTACTTAGTTCCTCGTTGCTATAGTTACAGATGACCTTAGTTTCCGCCGCTTGCTAGTAAATTCAGCAGACTTTATTCATCCCTCTTAAATAACTGCAAGTGACAGATACTTCGAAACATACACTTACGAATGTGCTATGTTGATATATTGAAACAGGAAGTTGCTTTCTTGTCTTGAAAACACGTATAAAATGTCTTAGCCTATTATTTACTACAATAAAATTTAAATTGACTTCCTACAGAACAATGACTCTCTTCCACCCACTTACTTCAGATTTAAGCAAGCGGTTCATATCACATCCGGCAACATGGTTACTGCATGTCCTCAGGCAATACCAATTACAAAATGTTGATCTTACAAGTACGCTTTTTTATCCTATATACCAGCTATATAGGCCATAATGGATGACACTTATCGCGTTCAACCGAGAAGATAGTCCACAAAGGTTGACATGTTACAGATGCACTTGTCTTGTGCCAGTGGATCTTGGTGTGTGGATTCTATTTCCAGCAATGCTTCATACTACCAGAGCTATAGTATAACTACCATACATACACACGTCAGAAATAACAGCATCACATCACAAGCCATGTAACTCCCTCTTTTTCATGGTCTGCTGGAGTTTCTCAAACCTCACAAGGCAGAACTCAAGTGACAGAATCACTCGACCCATTATTATGGGACTTGATTAGCACGCTAGTATAATTATTACGTGCTTGTCTGTTGCTACTTGATTCAAATTACCTCTCTCCTTGAATAATTTTGAGTAAGTAAAGCAATTACAAAGGTAATTCGAAAGGAAATGTACGAAGATAATTTACGCAATATAAAAAACAAACAAAAGAAAACATTCGCTTATATGTGCCTACTACCCATCGAGTTTACACTAAAATTTTGTGAAAATTAATCACATTTTTTAACACTGCACATATTCACAATGATATATATAGAAGGCCTGGAAAGTCTAGAACAAAAAAAACTTTCTTTTACTTTCACATTAATTTTACAGCCTTCTAAATATAATAACATGAATTAATCTTATAATGTAAAATGAAAAATTTTCAGACTTCTCCCACTAGACACTGTAGTTGGAATAAGTTATTAATTTTTAAAGTTTCAACCTACGATTCAATTAGCCTCACAAACAAGCAACGGCTGGACAGAACTCAGGTAATATTTAAGCACCATCCACTGCCCCCCCCCCCAAAAAAAAAATCAGCAATGCAAATGTGAACACTAGAGGTCATGAACTGAAGTAAATGACGTGGCTGACAATCATCGGTTTCCATCGAAGTTAATCACACGGCAGCATTAACTGATCTCCTGGCATCTGACAGTAACTTTCTCCGTTCACGGTTCCATTAACAAGGAAGGACTAATAATAATCGTATTCCTTAGGCCACAAAACAGCATTAATTTCTGGGTCGTCGATCTATTGTTCCAGAGATAGTAGAATATTTTTTAATCAACACGTCGTGGGCAAAATGTACTTTTACTGAATGTTCCTGTATGTGGTACACATATTTGTCACTGAGTTTTAACGTTTTACACTTTAAATTTTTTTCCAAAGGCTCTGCTTAAATGTATTTATTCATATATGACTTTTCAAAATTAATCTGTTATTTACTCATTAGCCCAGTTACCATGCGCACACAAGATGATAAATTCAGTACGTTCTTCTAATCTTCAAGATAACATTAAGCGATATTTTAAAACATTAACTTCGTACACCTACCAGTTTCAGACATTCTCGGATACTTGTATAGGCTTCCTCAGAATATGTACGAGAAATACTGATAATTAAGTGTCAAAGTAAGAATTCAAAGAATAAAGTTTATTTTGTCTTTATTTAGTTCTGTATATCGCATCTAGGTAGCATACGTTATAAAGATCTGAGATTTGAAGTTATCTTGGCTGTGAAGTTGTTCATGTTCTTCTTCGCTGTAATGCCATGTGACTCGTAAGAGAAATCGAAGTTCCAAAGGAACGCAACTTCTCCATCTTCAGAGCGAACAGACACGATATGTACCTCTGAAACATTTGTAACTCTTTACAAGATGGCACGGCGTCGCAACCCGGCAGAATGCTACAAGCTAGTAAGAGGTTCGTCTGTCACAGAGAACGAACTGTAGCAGACAGTCAAGGAAGACAAGGGACGCGCTGTATTTCGTGTGGCCTGAAGGTGAAACATGTTTCTGTTTCTAGAGTTATCTTCGCAGAGTGCATCCTCTTGACTGTCAGTTGAGTTTCTAACTTGAATTATCAGACTCGTGTCAAATTGAAATAGAATGTGAGTGTATGCCATTTGCTACATTCACTGCAAACAGTGTACAAATAACTTGATTAATAATGATACGACAGCCGTGACCTCCTTCTAGACGCGTTCACAACTAAAGCTTGATACAATGCAATTCGCAGAGTTTCAGAAAATATACTGAGATCAAATTTTTAAATTATTAGGCTGGTTGGTGGCAGGTGGCAGCATACGATGGTTCTAATATGTGTAAGAAACAGGGTAACTCAGTCAAGAAAGCTGTTTCCTCCAAACATTTACGCGAATAATACGTATTTTAAGATGGACAGACCCAAGTACCAGAACGAATACCATCCGCCACCTCCTTGAGCAGGTTGCCAGTAGAAGACCGTGTGCTACAATGCAGTGACGTAGTCACCAGTACGTTTAGAAATCGCACGGGTCCCCAGCATTGAACCAGACCGTGACTTATTGCAGCAGGCCATGGACCCTACCTTCTCACCGGTCCTACAAAACAATGCCGTTACTTTGTTATTAATCTCCACCTATCTTCATGTTCGCGGTCGTAATTCTTCAGCAAAGCCGTAGATCGCAAGGCTGCGTTATCAAAGGGGGATAAATGCGCTTCACCGTGATCCCCCATCTCTCTTCTAAAGATTTTAACCAGCTGAGAAACTACTTCATGAAGTGGTCATTCTTGAGAAGTTGACAGTATGCTCAGTTACTGAATAAATTCTACGCCTTTGGAGGAAATCGAAGGTTCATTATCGTGTCCAATAATACATCCGCTTCCAGTCCCTATCCTGAGCCATCATCAGGGCGATGAGAACACATAATGGGGGTCGTACCTTTATGAGAGAAAATTCGATCGAAACACGTTTCAATTAATCTTACTACTATTCGTTTTCCAACTTCACTATCGTGCATGCTGTGTCTTGTTCACTGAATGACCGACCACAGATTAACAACAACTTTTTCCAACTACAGACCTGGAGGAAAGAGGGATTTAGGAAGACCACGAATGAGGTGGTCTGATTAGTTTTTGTAATCTCGGAACGGATCTGATGGTTATACATTTTTTGAAGAAATTAATACTATAGTTTTATTACATTTAATGAGTAGTTACAATAATAAACCTCGATAACTACAATGGCATTTCCTCGCTACTTCTAACATACTGTGCCTCTACGTTTTTAGATGACTTCATGTATAGTTTCCGTCTTGCCCAGAACTCTTCTGTTATGCCAAATAAAACTCAAGTTATATGTTTCTCACCCCTTGTTTCTATGCAGTTTGTGGTTTCAAACGTATGCAATTTACCGTGCCCTGAAGGGAATTCCTAGTTGAGTTGTAGGAACAGAAACGAGGGTCATGACCCAGACACACAACAATTAGAAGGAATGAACAAACACATAACAACCAGAACTTGTTCAAAAGATCACAGGTATTTCTGGACTTTGTGTTTTATATTTATGAGTTATTATACTTTGGAAACAGAGACAAAATAAACATATGTAAAAAACAATTATCCAGTAGAGCGATTTGAAGCTTTGAAGACCATTGAATGCAGTGAAGTCTTCTAGGGCGATCAATACGTGTAACTATGGAGTTATAAACCAACGAATAAGTGGTTGCCTCTGCTCCCATCATGAGACCAGATGGGTTCATTGAAACAGTTTATGTTACATGATACGGAAAGATGATGAATGTACGTGGCATCATTATGAAACATGCTTATGTAAAGTCAGAATCTCACAAAAAAGATTCTCGAGTATGTGACAGAACGCTGAATGGCGACTAAAGATTTTCTAAAGAGCAATTTTATCCAATTTCGTTACAATTCATACTGAGATTAGGTGCAGCCAAACGTTGACTCCTCACATATAGTTTTTTGGACTTGTCACATGTTGAGTGTTCGCATATTTCTTATGTACATCTAGAAACATATTACGTATTTACTAACTTTGTCTAACCCATGGGTTTGTGAATCGTACCTACATAAAGTCAGGGATAATTAAGTTAATTTCCAACAAGTCCTGGTGCTGTAGTTACAGAGGTTATAAAATATAGTAATTGACTCGGAGTAAAGTGTATATAGGACACCAACAGAAACACTCTGACGTAATAGGAAGACTTTGTATTCTAGTTCTTAAAAGCATTCCTTCCTCTCCGCCTCCCCCTTGCGCTACGTAGGCCTACTCCTGAGTCGACGTCATCGTACATGTGCCTTAATGTGGAGAGATGTTCGAGAATGTTTACTACATAGTCGTCTTGAGTCGAGTTTACCTGAAGGCAAACTCCAATTGATATTAGACTGGTGTATCGTGGAAACAGAACTGCAGAGGTGGAATGTATTATTGATAAGGAATGAGTATTACCCTGATAATGGGGGCAGTAAGTTCCAATAAAACGTCGGTCAGTATTTACTAGACTGCACGGTATACCATCCCAAAAGGCAAGTGACATTTCAGGTTCTCGATGTCTGTCTTCTGGATTGTTGTGCTGTGTGGGCTGGTAGAAGTTTATCGACGTTTCAGAGGTGCTTGTTGTCTCAATCATCAGGTTATCAGTTCCCTGAATACACGGCGCAAGAATCCAGAAGATAACCGTCTTCTTAGCAACTAACAAACCAGTCAATTCTCAGTTACAAAACCAGAATATTTGTAACTAATAATGCCAGAGCACGTCATTAGCTACGACCCTGAGCGACACCTGTCCAATTTACAAGAATTACCATCTTCCAATAGTCTTCCCAGTGTTTCATGCGGCTGCTTCTAGGACGTGAATAACTATTTTTAGATAGCTGTGCTAAACAGCGTAGTTCAATTCCCCAGAAAGATTTCACTTTAAATCCGAGATTATGGTAAATTTTTACTCCATTATTACCAGTGCAATTATTTACTCACAACTTTAATACAACTGCAAACAAAAGTGTGCAAAAAATTACACGAAACTGGATTTCCCAAGACCTTCAGTACTGTTTTCAATATTAAAAAAGTCTCAAATTATTTAACGTAATACGTTCCTTTATAATATACGCCGACATCCAGTGAGTCTGAAGAATTCACATAAACAGAACATATTTTAAATCAGATATGAGAGAGAGAAATCCACATACATTTATATGTATGCAGGTGGGCAAAATATTGAGGAGGGATTTCTAATTACACTTCTGTCCCACTTCACACTTCAAAACTGCCTGGCAATTTTTAAGTTATTCTTACCAAAGTCAAAACAAACCAGAACTTCGTTCCTACTGCCTGTTTCTCTAACCCAGTGGTATTCAACCTTTTTTGTTCGCGTACCCCCAGATATAATTTCTCTTCAACTTTGTACCCCCAAAGTTGTTGGTGTATAATTCAAGTTATACATAGTATATAATCTACATCTAAAATAAATTAAATAAATTACATTACTGATTATTCAGTGTTTATCATAAAATAATATATATGTATTTTTTAAATTTCACGTACCCCCTAAGATGTCTTCGCGTACCCCAGGTTGAATACCACTGCTCTAACCCACTGTATAAAAATCCTATTTCTGTACCAGTCCAACAAACTGCAATACTGCTTACTTTTAAATGAGACAGATTTCTAAGCCTGTTACTAGAATGTGGGGAAAACGCAACCTTACAACCAGGGGGATAATCTTATCAAAACTTCTGTCAGCATCAGTAAGAAATGTAAAACGATTTTTAGAAGGCGAGGCGAAGTTCTACTGCATTATTACAGCATCAGTTAAGTCCTCATATAAACAATCTTCATACAGTATACTGTATGTCAGTTACTAATTCTACTTGTGTTATTTACAATCACATCTGACATCAAGGCTATTGGTGACGGTGTCAAATGACAGAGTAGGCACTTTTACACCGAAGGCCCATTCTCCTCTAGTGACGCAATGTTTGTCTTCAGGGGCATCACTTTTATTGCGCGTTACAGTCACTGATCCCAACCGCTGAATCCCATAATGAAGTTTCGATGAAACAGACGTAGATTTACAGTGTCTGAGAGTGGATGTAAAGTCTACAGAGTGGTACTTGTGTATGATGGCTGTGTAAGTACATCACACTAATCAATTTTGAAACAACTGGCCACTTTCATAGAACCTGATATGAATATCATGACACTCACTGGTGGTTATCCAAGTCCATTCAATGTTATTCCCTGTTATAAACAACATCGTGAAATCCTACAAGGTGGAAGTAAGACGAAGGCCATTCGAAATGTGTGGATAAATAATGATTAATATTTTGTATTATGACATGTGATTACATATTCATTTCAATAATAACATATATTAATTCATATGTAAGCCACTTTTAAAGCTATAGAGGTAATTTAGACGAGTAGGTTCTATGTAATCTATATTCGTACTGCACTGAAATAAAACCACGAAAAAGTGAAGTGATTATGGAAAAAAAGTAATAGACAAATACACCACAAACGTGCATGATTCAAACATGGCGTCTGTCTGGTGTCTAAGTGTATGCGATGTGACTGAAATCGAGTAGAGAGATAGCACTTCAGATGCCTCATACTTAATTGTTGTTTAAGCCCTGAAGATGGAGGCAGTATGCTCATACGAAACAGGCTTTTTACTCAGTGAGAACCTCAAATCTCAGTAAGTGAAGTAATGATGTCATATCTGAATTAAGTTGCTGATTAGAAGCAGTCTGCACAGAGAAGCTACAAGTCTTAATAAAAGAAATAAAGATTTGCCTGCAAATAACAATATCAGGTAAGTACAAACCCTCGAAGTTTTGTACATACCTCACAGACACTCGATATGTGCTTCGCGAGTGACATTCTTTCTTCGTTAACTGCAGAACACCAACTCAACTGTTGTGGGGTAGCCATTTTCAAAACTAGTGGCATCTAGCGGAGGCACAAAACAACAAGTACCCAGGTCATTTGAAACAATATTCTGAGCGAGTTTCTCTCGGCTGGTGTGGGTGTGAAGTTCGAAGTACGTCGCATTTGTTTTCTGCATTATTTTTAAAGTGCAAAGTTCTTTAGTGCTCACCCGGTATATTCTTGGATGTGTAAATGACGCAGCATGCACAGACATCACCGCCCTCCCTGTCGTATACCAGTCATGGGAACACTACGTTCTTGCGTGGTGGTCCAGTCCGCCCCTGCGTATATGACTAGTCTAATCCAAAGTTGTAATGTCAAAGAGAATATAACATGATTACCAAGTTCTGTTCTCCGTCTTCGCTCATAGATGTTACAAAGATCTTATGTCACGTGGAAATTTCGCCTCCAGCAGTGTCATTCTCTATTCTGAGATATTCATTCTACGCTGCGTGTTACTTGTGTGGTTGACACATGGTTACACCAGAACAATAGTCTTGTAATTATAGTTTCAGCGGCGGCACTGTTGCTCTCCCCCCACCCCCCACCCTTAACTTCAGCCGTTCTCCTTATGATGTTCATCCTTTTAATGAGGAGCTGAAGTTGAGTCACCATACAGCTCATAATTATTAAGGTTAAAGTTCGTGGTAGGAAAAAATATATTCGTGACAAGATTAAAAAAAATCACGGACACAAGTCTATATATTCTGAGTAGAAAACAGGTTGTGAGGGCACGATGTTTTAAACTGGAAAGACTTTAAAATATAAGAACAAAAAAGATGGTGTGACATGCGCAGTTGTAACACAGTAACGCGTGAGGATTTCGAGAAACGACAGATTACGGACACACCACAATCTGTGACACTGTGTTCTACTAAATGTTCTACTTATGGCGTCTCTTCATTTTCCCATCGGTTTTAAAATCCATGTCAAAAGCGAATTAGCCTTATCTTGTTTCAGCTATTTATTTTGTCGGTAAGAACATTATTGCAAAATTCTGCACAAACTTTCTGCAGTCAAACGTGACTTTAGATTCCTATCAATTATATGAAATACACTACTTTGGAAATTACAACTGGAAAAAATTGTACATTCGAAATATTTTAGTTTCCTTGCTTTGTGCTTTCGTCGTCTTACTCATTGCTGAGTCCTTGAATAGTCTTCTGTTTATATATTCTGTTTGCCTCCATTTGTCACAAATACTGTATTATGTCTATAAACGTTAACGCGGAGGTCAAATGGCAGAACCAGAAGCCTTGTTTCCACCACCGTATTCCAGACAATGAAACCATTTTCTTCGATATTTCTGTTTCCACACAAGATGCTCCAAGTCTGTGCCAGAGAATTTTATGTTCCTAACGGATGCTCAAAGCCTGTGCCAGAGAATTTTATGTTCCTAACCTATCAGCTGTTCTACTTCCGTCCTATAATAATGAACAGACACACAGACGCTCTATACTCTCAAAGCAATTAGTATTCAGAGGGTTGTAAATCCTGCCCTGTTAAAATTTCAAAAATCGGTCGTTTACACTTTACTTTTATAACGTTACAATTTATTGATAATTTTTAATTTTCGTTAAATGTACCTATTGTATTTTAAATCCCAGGATACCCTTGCAAGCAACAGTGTCTCTTATCACGCGTACGTACCTCAGCAACGGAGGCAGACTACAGCGCTTATTGGGATGCTACTAGCGATTATGTCGGCCTAACGTTAGCCAAAGCAGCCTCACATCGCTTGATGGATCGCATAGCTGGAACTGGGGCCTACCGACTTAACAGCATGCAAATTGGGGCCTTTTCTTTCCCTTCTGCGAGTGATGAATGGGTCCCGACGGAAGTGAAAAGACGACCGGCTGGGAGGGGGGAGGGGGGGCAAAAAGAAAAGGAGGGAGAAAGAGTTTTAATTAAATCGTGTAATTGTTTTAAACCTTTTCCTCTTCTAGTCTCTCATCCCTTCAGTACGGTCTCAACAGTAGAGTGGGAGAAAAAAGTAAGGCATGAACATCAACAACTAATACTACGCATTCCACCACCCTGATTGACAGTTAACAAGTGGAAAATGTGAAGCAAACTTGTCAACAGGAAAGGATTTCTTTGAAATTCACTATTTTATCCTTGCAGACTACGAAGCTTTGTTCCTTCGCGACCCTAAATAAGTCTATTACGAACATATTCCAGGTGAGATTTTAGGTTTCCACAGCAGTGACTTTGGAGTTACCTGTCTTCTAGAATGTTACACCGTGTAGCCTGGTAGAAGTTTATAGACATTATCACCAAATATTCTTTGCATATTCTATATTTCCGGTCACTAAGTTTAAGAATATTCTGTACGACAGAGACAAACTATAGATTTGGCCTAAATAAAGCATTACACTTCCTAATTGGCACTAATGTCCTTGAAGGACCTCAGCCTATTCATATAAGGAAGGTTTCTTAATTTATTGAGACATCTGGCGGGACTTCTTGTACGAGTGATCAGCCTGTTGTAAGACGTGTACTCTCACAAAACAATTCAAAATAGAAAGACAAAGACACATCAATGCTGAGAGATAGATTCAAATTCACGCTCTGGACGCCGAGGTCACTGGGGTCGGCAAATAATACCTTGTACAAAACAATAATACAAAAAGCTGATATAAATAATAATATACCCTATAATTGGAATACGTTTTGCAGTGTTCACTCTCAAAGTGTTGTAAGGCTTGTCTTGACAATAATCTTGGCGTTTGTCCTCGTAGCATCACGAAAGTAGTGACAAGCACGTAAGAAGCTACTTGTTGTCAATTACGTAACTGGGAATGTTCAGATTCGAGTGACTAAAACTTTATTTTTAGTTTCTAAACTATGCGCTTCGCACTGTATGTTACCGAAACTAACCTTGGTAAGTGGTATGGATTATTTCTTAAGGCCAACTTCTTGTCTCTTGTCGTACTTAAAAAAACCAGACATGTACAGAACATCACCAGAACCCTTAGGCATTATCCTGAAATAAATGTGCATAAAGTATGAGTAAGCTAATATAGTAACTTCGATTTGTCAAGCGTCGTAAACAGGTGAAATACATATTAAATAATTATCTAGGATTAAACTCACCAATACAACAGGATTTTAAAAATTTTCATCAACTGACCATAGACGCGATACATGTTAACTGCGATCTTCTGGGTTGTGAGGCGGCGTGGTCTTGGAATTAAACACATACCTACAAGAATACACAGCGTATGCTAAACGAATGCACTGCTCATACGACACAGGTTAGGTTAATGGATTTGACGGTATCTCGATCAATTGAAGAACAGAAATAAAGTATTTGCTTGCTTAGTAGCAACTGTTTCATAAACAATTCCCTTTTGCAAACACGGCTATAAATTCCAAAGCGAAGGGGCGCCTAAAAATGTTGTAAACTTCATCTGTAATTCAGTATTCAATATTTATTAAATGTGACTTGTATGTGCAACAGAAGTTTATTTAATGAGTCGAACTAACACCACGACTTTCGGCTGAACAATCACAAGATCACGATTTATGTAAGAAAGCCGAAGGATCGATATTAAAGTTGCTGCATTTAATCAAGGTCCAAAAACGTCCGAAAACAAAATCAATTATAAGTGAACATCTATTGCTATATCAGCTGTATGAGGCTAGAAGATCTAAATGATGACTTCAAGCAGTACAAAGGATGGAAATGTCGAGAAATTAGAGTGGTAATAAGTGGATATGATACAGAATGTTCCTACAATTTGATTCTTCACCCAACAACAACCACGTACTACAGTGCATTATATCAGAAGCAGGTCCAGTCTCACATAATATCCTCTTAAAATCATTTCTATGACAATGGAACCAAAGTCATCATAGTTACTAGGCCGCTGCTCATACCAGTTGTGCAAAACATATGCAGGTGCGGTCAGGAGCAAACGTGTGTTCATTCTCGAACATCACTTCGCTCCTGAAGCATTTAAGAATACGTCCTCTGACAAGGACGTAAGGACTGTAACAGAATTTCGAGACACAAATGTTTGTACGCGACAAGTGCTCATCGAGAAGAAATAAAAAAAGCCGAAATTTCGTTTACATTGACTTCAAGCATCAACTGCAAAAGCGGGCAGCTAGAATTCAATACTGTCACTGGTTTCGTCGCTTTGTGAGTATAGTAATTAGGGTAACGTTTTAATTGGAACACTGAAAACCGTAATTCAGCTTTAATTCTGACGTTTTTGAAAAGCCGTATCGCATTTAAGTCGCACCCCTGAAGTTAATTAACCACCATTAAATGGCCTATTAACCAGTCAATAACTTCCAAAACCTCATTTCTTCAATCACATAAACATTACTACTTACTTACACTTAATGACCAATAATTTTGTGAAAGCCTGTACCTAACTCTGTCTGGAAGAAGAACAAGGAAGCGTTACACCCCTGAAGTCCGCGGCGAGGCCATGGCCAACAAGAGTTTAATTTAGTTCACTTCAGTTTACATTCACTTTAGCTGAGCTACAGGACCTCCACCTCCTCACGAAGTGCCCAATGCCATTCTCATGACGCGCCTCTGAGGCTTTTGTTTGAACTGGGCTGACGTGTTCGTCATGGACTTACCAACGAAAGGGTTCTCAAATGCCAGGTTTGAGGCGGACAGTTTATAAGGACGTCAACCGTCCGAAGCGAAATAAATCAAGTAGAAGTTCATTCTCATTTAGTTTTGTAAGTTTATTTACCACATCCACCTAATTTAAATTTGAAAGATCACCCAACTCAAACTGACTTTCATCTGTCCAAATCTGAGATACGAAGTGGGGAAAATACCAGTTTTTTTCCTCTGGGAAATCCCGGAATTCTGTGAGGAAATAAACCGAGGTAACATTGGGAATACTGAGAATTATATTGATTTTCACATTATCACTTTGGCTACACTGTAACTATCAAATGTTAAAAAATGCTATGTCCTCCTTAGGGTAGTATTAACTTTTTATCGCTGAATATTAAATGTTTATTTTCTTTCATTTTCTGGTTTTTGCTCAGCTCCTTTTACCTTTCAAAATTTTAGGGAAACTTAAATCTCTAATTAAAATCAAACATGAATGGTTTCTCTAGGATTCCGTCAACACAGCCCAGCACACAGTAAGTTTGGAATTTTGGCAATTTGCAAAAGAGAAAATCATTATTAACTTAAACAGTGGCGAAATAAACACATCTCTTGTTGGAAGAACACAATTCGAATTAGTGCTACACATTTTACTATAAATATTACCGATGATTGATGTAATTATAGCTAAAAACCGAGTTGGTAGCTATTTTATTAGTGCCAGACACTGTGAGTAAAGATTAAACTGACACACCTTACAAGGAGTCGACAAAACTCAAGTTGGATTTAAATAAAAATTTAATTGTTCAACAACTTGACGCTCGGTGGTAATATAAGTCAATAAGACTTTATGTTACTGCGTTATGGACTTTTAACCTGAAGTAATAACCATTCCATAACATATTAATCAAGTGCAAATTTTAAAATATGTTAATACACAATATTTATTAGTAAAGTATGATGTTATGACACTAATATAATTGACTCGCTCAACCGGACTCAAATTTTTCAAATTACATTTAGAAGCGCGTAATATTGATAATCGGATGCATATGTCTGATACATTATCTAACATGTTATAAAATTCACATTCTGCGAAATAATAAATATACTCTACAAAGTATGACTAAAGGTGAGTAGGAAGTCATCTCGTAAAACTGAAGACGGACAGAAATTACGCTTCTTCCGTTCCCAAATGTGACCCGGACTTGCCATTACTTGAGTTACCTAACTGAGGCGTGTGATATGTCTATATGGCCAGAGAAGGCCACTTGCTCCGGTGGACAGAGTGAGAATTAACTACCAGAATGTAATGGAGAGGAATGAAATGGCAGAGTGAAATAGGAGATAAAGGAGCTCCATCTGGCGGCTGCCTCTGTCCTGATTGATAGGGAGTGACGACTCTGCAGGGGAACATTACGTCCCTGCAACACGGATATCGACCAAACAACTTGACCCTTGTGACTTGCTGCGTCTTCCCGCCCCAAACTCTGTCTCTCAGCTACGTCTGCAATTAAGCTAGTGTACTTGCAGATAAAGTTTCTGTAACACTTAATAATTTGAATTATTTTAAGCGAATCCTTGTGTTTTTACAACCATGAAGATGGCAGAAATTGACCAACGTTTCAGAGGTTTTTAGTGCCTCCATCATCAGGGCGATAAATTCCGATGAACTAGAAATCATAATTACACAGGTCAACATGCATTTCTCTTAACAAAACAAAAACGATACAAGGCTATATTATTAAGAGAACGGGAACTCGCATGACAAATACCTACAAGGCGAGAAGAATTCAGAAGAATAAATGAGCTACATAACAAGAATGGAGAGTTGAAGAACTGAACGAAAATAAGGAAGTGTTTACAGAATAAATTTGCAGAAAATAATTAAATTGGTGATAAACAGAGTAAATCAAATATAAAGTAAGGAAGTTAAGAAATAAGAACTTGTAACGTTTTGCCTGTTTACAAAATCGCGACAAACAGAAACACGTGCAAATAAGCAGGAAGCTGCCTATAAGTGTATGGGATAAACACGCCACAGTATTCTATAAATTATTCTTGAATAAACACTGCACAGGCCAATGACTGTTAAGTGTTTCTGCAGCCTAGAGACACCCATACATGTTCTTATTAACGTTCTGAAGTCGAAGGGCGTCTAAATAATACACTATAGGCGATTCTCGTTATACGCGGGGGAGGGGGGGGTTACGTTCCTGAGAATAAGGAGTAAGTATTTAATGTGTAATTAATGAGCAGAAAATGACACAGCGACATAAATACAAATCCAACAACCGTATTTGTATATCGGAAAGAGATGATTATCGAATGCTTCAGGTCCAGTCGATTAGTTATGTAGTTATCATAACTTGGAATATGATGTAGTAGTTTCCAGTATATGTGATTGAATGATAATTAGTTAATTCCGTCAAAGTAAGTTACATCTTCCTGTCTAATAAACTGCTCACTATTAGGCAAAAATTAAAACTCTTGTCACAGTCGAGTTTCCTCGACTCCAAAATGTAGGTGCAGAATTTCACAGATTATCCAATATGAAATACTGAATTGTACTGAATTAAAATTTGAGAAGTCAGGAAGTGAGTCATGAAGACAAAGCACCTTATTGTGTAAGGCAGATATTCCCTGAAGGGTAGGGCCGTAATTCGGGTACAGTGGACGTCTGAAAGAGATACTGGACTGTGCACGCCATTGGCCACTAAATCTGTAGCCAAGTGGAGGACCACCGAGCTATGACCAAACTGCATGCAAGGGGGGAGGTGTATGGTTCAGTCGGACATACGAATCAACTGTAGTGGGAGATGCATGAATGGTATTCGGTCTCCTTCCCGTTACCTTCATGTACAGGTTGCCGGAAAAATAATGACACATTTGTAACTGATAAAAACAAAATTATTTATTGAAGTCTGTTAAAATTTTGTGAAATTCTGTGATAATTACCGGGAATATATGTAGAGAGTACGCCACTAACGTGGCGTTAAACTTTCTGAACATTGTTTTCTGCTTGGCGTAATATTGCATATATGTCCCGAGCGTCAGAACTGCCGGAAATCTTGGCCACCTCTCAGTGCAGACTTTATTCTACGTTACTTTTTCTCGTAAGTTTTTGTGAAAGAGAATTTGTTCCAAAAGAAAGCCAGGTAATCTCATGTATCTGAGGGCCATGACTGTTCACTTGTGCAGGGAATTTTCCCCCATTCAAAGAACTGGTCAACGTCTCCAGGACGTTGATGAACAGAACGACGGTCACACTGAATGTGTACATAACTGAAGATACATCTTAATGAATTCTTTGTTAGAAACTGTCACCTCTCTTCATGTTATGTTTAAATTAATTATTTTAGGAACATTTTCATGTGTCAACATTTCGTGTGCCAACCTGTATGTGTATCAGACAGGGTTTCTACCGCCTGTTTCCCTAGGGGAGAAGAAGAGTCTGTTGGGTGGACACTGGAGGGATGCAAGATGAACGAGGTCTACAACACGACAGAGAGAGAAATAGATGCGTTATAGTAAGGTAACAGACAGAAAGAGAGAGATGCAAGGGTGATCTATATACTGCAAATCATTGCCTGACGAGGTACAGTAACATATAGAATAAAATAAACTTGGACGCAGACTTCATGTGACTCTTGGCAGAAATTAATATCAGAACAACAGGCTAACTGGTACGTAAACTTAATTTAGTTTTCTCGAAAATAAGTTTCGACTTGTTTCTTCATTTCCAAAGTTAACCACTAATAAGCCAGAAATGCAGGAGATATCCGCAGTGTCATCTGTGTGAAAGTGTGGAAACCTGATTCTCCACTGATTACCTCAGCGTATTTGACTTTTCACTACGTATTATTCAATTACAATATTCACGGTTCATTTAATAATGATTAGAGTATATCTGTCTTTACGAAGTTATTCTGAGTTGTGACGCCCTGTATACTTATGTGGGTACCAACGTTTCGGAGAAATATATAGCCTCCGTCTTCAGGGCCTGCCAAATAATATAGATACACACATGTTCATATTACATTTTAATCAACTTTTCCACACTTATTTCACCCAGACACATGATTTTGCTTGCCTATATAATAACAGAAGTCGGTTAAACTCAGAATTTCGCAAAGTATACGTATCACTGTCGACAATTTTAGCAACAGAATCAAATAGATCTGATTCTTCGTTATCTGTTTGGGGTTTCTCCCCAAAAGTCGTAATTACGGGATTGAGATACAGCTGAGAATCAGACGATATATTTCCCGATATATGAAGGCAAACTTAAATTAATATCTGAGAAACGAGGTGCAGCAAGTTACACATTCTTTTAATTGTGCTCCGTGCAACAAGAAATTCCAAAAAGAATAAATAAAGAAGATCCCTCTTTTAAGTTACCTAACGCAGTACTGAGAAGTGGGACCATTTAATGAGGCGTGTGTCAGACTATTTCCTATTAATCGCAGCACCATCAAGGATAACGCAGGTTGTCATGTCACCAAACTACATGAAGATAAATATTTTCCGTGTTCTAAACCTGTCCCTTTATCTTACTGTTTCTGTCAGCCCTGTCTTTAGTTTGCTTTGTCTTCTTCGAGTTGATGCCCGCAAGACGGTGCTGGGACAACTTCAATTATTGGATTAATTGCTCGGGCGGTGTACAAAGACACAGGGGAGGGTGTAGGGTGAGTTAGAGACTTGGGAGTTGGTGGAGGTGGCACGAACTAGGGGAGGGGGCGCAAATGAGACCCCAATGGCACACAACTCGAGGAAAACCCAATTATAGCCCTGAGGCTCTTGCAGAGTTTAGTGGACCGCCACCACAACGCAAGCTACTGACGCTGAAATCTACGAGGCTATAGCAGGGGTGTATGTAGTGAAGAGCTTAAATTATGAAGCTCATCATTATGTAATTTTCTACAGCGTTCCCTTAATCTTTTAAGATCTGTAAAAATGCTTTTATATGAGTCTGTCTAACGTCTAAATTACAAATGTAAATAAAAATACAAGTTTCGGGAGCGGAAATTTCTTCCATCTTCAGGCAAAAAGAAAAGGACAGAAACCCTAGAGGATGGACACCAGATGACTGTCGTTGTCCGTAGTTTATTGCTCAGGGAACTACTGTGATAAAGCTCTCCAAGTCCGAGACTACCTCAGCCACACGACTGGAGTGTCTGTTCTTTACATTGTAACTGAAAAGGAAGAAGATTAGAAGATTTCGCTTCCGAAACGTTGTTATTGTATTTCTATTTGTAATTTAAACGATTAGCAAAGTCCAAAAGAACATTTTTCAGATAAAAACGCCGTTGTCAGAAACCCGCAGACTTCCTCTATCGTAGTTTAAAATATTTTCTTCTTCTCAAACACCTTCAGTTTGTCTTCCTCCGTGAGGTGAGAGGTTACGCACCCATAACTTACACTTCTGCAAAACAGGATTCTGCAACAACGAGTTTAATTACAATCTAATTGACAAAGCCTCTACCCGAGCCGCTGTACACTAACGTGGCGTTTCTTTAGTGAGGACAGCGGCTTCAGTGTCTCTCCTCACAGCACAGCAAATGAAGAAGGATAACGTCATGATTCCCACCTCCTGATAGTAGCAGTAAGTAGCAAGAAGCTAAATTCCCACAATCCCACGGGGCATCACGTATTGCATTGCCTTGCACGCGGACTCCGGTTAATATGTACTCACTGAGATGTGACTGTCCCAATGGAATTTTTCCATCAACTTGCGACAGAATAATTCTCACCGACTCATGTCATAAAATATACGCCGTTGAATTCAATCATGCAGAAATAATGGTTTGTATTCTATAAACATCTAAATTACGGAACAGAGTAGATTAGGGGGCAGGACCACTGGTCACTATACCGCCCAATTTGAGCGTGGGTTGTTATTTTGCAAGTAATGAGTCTGGCCGTCTTACGGCTGGTTCTCTTAAGGTACTTTTCAAAATCAAATAACTGCTTCTGACTAAATGTCTCACTCACGTTACTTTACGGTGCAGTTTAACTTGGTACTAATTGAGAGACTGTGCAGAAGGAACACGAGCATAAAGCATTAATATATGCATATATGTCCTTTGTTACTGTATAATTTATCAAGCCACTCAGGACGTTTACGTACATCCATAATGTGAATCCCCCCCCCCCTGGTTGGGAATTGTGAACAGGCCTTTAGATCTAACACAAATTGTAATAAATTAACGACTTCTAAACTGTTTTATTAAGTTTATAAAATGAATCTATATCACTTTTGCAAAATAACTCTTTAATGGCGGTCTCATTATCCGTGTACTTTCCTAGAAAAACAGTATCCGATTATTGTAATATTATTATGAACATTAAAATAAATTAACTTTTGAATCTTTATGCAAATGATACATAATACACCTAATGGGCAATGTCTAACATAACAAATCTTGCACTGTCAAACTGGAATATTCGTCGCAAGATTATCTGTGGCACTAACTGGATAATAACTAGCATATGGGTATCACACGAACGTATGAGAATCTCTGGTCTGTTCAAAATGTTTTACTAATTTATGCCCTCTCTCATACGACAGTAAAATTCCAGAATAGGACAACACAAGCATTTAACTTATTTATGCCCTCTCTCATACGACATTAAAATTCCAGAATAGGACAACACAAGCATATTTTCTTCTTTGTTAAGATAGTAATGAATTTATCATAACTGAGGCACTAATACAAGACAAAAAAGATTTTATTACCTGAACACATGAAATTCAATAACTGATTTTTAGTTTAATATAAATTACAAGCCATTCAGTAGAGATTTGAATGGCCATTGATTAATGCAGTACAAGTACAAATTAAGAGAGTGAAAAATTGATTGAATGTATCCTGATTGACACGTGATCACTAATTTACAGTGACGTTAAAATTATTACGTCAAACATTCATGGAGCAATATCATAACTATTATCATCAGACCCCATTCTGGTTCAATACCACTGTTTCCTTTTACATATGAAGCACAAATGAAAGCCACAGACCTGATGTTTCTTCAGCGGGGCCACCCAGATGAATGTCAGTTGGTAACAGAAGTTCCTACCCAGGCTTCAGATGTGCAACATTTGCATACAGACTACTTGCATGTCACACGTCACTTTTCAGGACTTTGAACTGCAGCAACATCAAAATTAAAACACTGGCAACTTTACGAAGTCTAGACGGTGGACAGCAACTGCTGGAGGGCCATGGCATATTCGATCATTGTACAGTGACTTACGGCAAAATAACAACCATCTGAAGATTTTTTAAACAATATCCCACGTGTCTGTTACGGCGCCACAGAAATGTTATATCCCAACCGATATAAATGGTTGTGTGGCGAGAAACGGAACTAGCGGTCTCACCATTCTGTTTGATAGTCAGAGACTGACATCAGAGCTGTCTTATATAACTACTCGCCTTTTCTGGAATGTATATACTATACATATTACTCTTCCCTAGTTTGGTCAGTTTATTACACTGTATCAAATACTGATGTTATGTAGCTCCTAATGGGTTGTGGCAGGTGAGTGTGAATTAAGAATCGAAAAATTTGTTTTATAAAGCACCACTAGTAAATTTTCGAGAAATGTATTTCAAAAGATAATGTATCTCTTCTCAGAAACTGAATATCCCACTCATAAAACATTACGATATAAACCGCTAATTCGTAACGTTAGTAATGTTACATTTTAAGACATTTCATATTAAGGGTGTCGATTATTCGCAAAGTCCAGATTAGGCGTAGAGTAGGGCACAATATAATGCATTCACATTTACAGAACTCAAAACATATAACACATTTAAAGTAATAAGTACAAGAAATTCTTATTTCAGGATTCCAATGAAAAGAAAACGTGCAAACCACTTTCAAAGTTGCATCCTAAGTGGACGACAGTTTAGGCTTATGACATGTGATGTACTAAGAGCAAGATTGTTTCCACACACTTCCTCAAAGAATTTATGCCATCCCTTAGCAGCGTCATGACGCAATTTTAGTGGACCCCACGTAAATTGAGGGTAGAGATGGCAAGGGGTTGAACTACGGTGGGAGCAGAGTCAGCTGTTAAATAACGTGAGGGGATCGCATGTCGTTTGTGCTGTGATGTGTTGTTCGTGGACCAAGTGAACGGAACTTCGATGCGCTAATTACAACTACTGTTCTACAACTTATTCCTAGCGTCAGAACCATCCTCAGCTGTCAAAGTTATACGCAAATTGGTTTCGGTCATGCCATGCTTGTGACAAATCAACTGTTAATATCAAAATCATATTTAATATAAGGCAATCTATTATTTCAAATAAATGCATATTTAACAGGAATATACATGAAGATGGATGTCTTCTGGGTTGTTATGCCCTGTAGTCTGGTGGAAGTTTACCAAAGTTACTAATTCCCTGTTGATGGAGACAGCAAGGACCTCCAAAACGTAGGTAAACCTCTAACAGACAACAGAAGACAACCATCTTCAGACTCACCGCCATGAAAATCTCAAATCCTACAGAAATATACTTACTTACTTAATTTTACTTTAATATACCTCATAACAATGTCTGGCTCACACTTTAATTTCTATGAATTATCTCTCAACACAGTTATATCGGCTTTACTGATTTCAAATATATGAAAAGTAAGTTTCTGAGACAAAACTACCTGTTACAAGCGTACAGACGAAAGGACATCAGTAAGTAAATTTCCATCAGATATGGCACAACATCACAGAATGTCATCTTCATACTTGCCTCTGTCAGAACTCGAAATCTCGTCGTGCTGTAACTGCCCTACAAGACCCCACGGTGTCCTAGACAGTGTACCTGAGATCCCGTTTCGACAAATTGTCTTTCGAGTTAGTATACTAAAATTTTTCTTAACTATTTATCCAAAGCACTGATACAACATGTGCCACGACCTATAATCTGCCCAACTCAAGTGAAGCACTACAAATTTCCTCATCTGTTTGTTTACGCAGTTTCACTGAACTATAAATTATAATCCATCGGTTATGTAACTTTTTGGCAGTGTAACTGGCTTGACTCCATGGGGTAGAGTCCCTCTTGAGAAGATAATAATAGGATTATATAATAAATAAATTTCCGCCTTTCGTGAAAGGTCCCTATAATAAGTCACATGAATACAAACCACACGCTCTAAAATTATTTCCGTAAGATCTTTTTAATATCATATTCACATCCACGCATAGATCTTCCGAGTAGTCTGTTCCCTTCAGACTTCCCAACCAAAATTCTGTTTGCATTTCTCATATCACCGATTCGAGCCACATTCTCCGCCCCTCATTCTCCTTGATTCTTTGAAAGTATGCAAAATTAAATGTTACCGCTTATACCTATTATTTACATTTTCATACTCTGATGCAAAGGAATAAAAAAACTTGTCTTTCATGCAGGTTGAAACGAATTGGGCGGGCGGTTACCTTCAATTCTACAGCCAGAACAATTTTAAATGCCTGCATTTTTCTCCAACGGTGATCTGGTGTGGCAATGCAAATGTCGTTTGGTCGGAACGGCAAATTACTATCATTTCAGAGCGCTTCTATACTGTACAGAAAGGTAATAATGTTTGACGTCAGTGTAACTACCAATTTAGCGGTACCTTAAGTAAGTGGGTCCCACTGCCGCTAACATTCACTCAGAGCGTAGTAATTTTCAGAAGGACAAGTAATCTTCAGCATCCTCTATAACCGGATGCAAACAGAGGAAGGTGCAAATATGGATAACATTTTTATGAACTGCATGTGTACCATATCGTCTCACGAAATTGGTATTAAAACTCCCAAATTCATAAAAAAGTATAAAATTTCAATTGTACAAGCTTGTTAATGTCGGTATGGTAGGATAAGACGCTGAATTATCTAAGTATATTTAAAACGTTTCTGTAGAAGATGAAGCGGTCTCTATTTTCAAGATTACTAGGTAGATACTATAACCTGGTAACTGATATGTCGTCAAAAAATAATTCGTTCTTATCTTCGTGACTGTAGAGAGAGGAGCAGCCTTAAAGACTCTGCTTTATCTTTAGATGGTACTCGGTTCAAATCTTTGTTGGAACAGCTGTTATACTGAATATTTCGATCTTTCTTCAACTCGAAAAGCTTGTCATGTAAATTCGACAATGGATTAAACAACCGTCTTATGACGCAACTAACAAATCAGCAAGCTTACAATGTAAATGGCCATGAAATCAATAAAGCACCCAGAAATTATAAACACGTAAGATAGCAATAAAAGAAGAATCTAATCAACCACTCAGTCAGTCAAACTAACCAAACAAGGAGTAATAAAGCACTACATCACTGACAAACACCCAAACAATAAACCAGTCAGCAAATCAAGTAATCACACAACCAGCAAAGTAACTAACCACTTTTCATGACTGCTGATTTCGCTGTTTCAAATGACAGGTACTTGTAAATGCGCTCCATATTTTGCTGTCCTTAGAAAGCTCTCACGACTCGCCTTTCTTTATCTGAGGAGCCATTATTGTCAGCTAGTTGCTCGTACGAGTGAAAGTGTGTGACCGAGTGAGCTCCTGCGTCTTTATTTCTACATACTGTACCTGATTATCCGTAATTATGCCAAACAGGAAAACATACGTTCAACAGTAATTAATCTTTAACCCGGGTTTTCAGTCGCCAAACTTCTAATGCCACACAAGAAGCAAGTGTGATATTTAAATACGTCTGGCGTCTATTTCATATCAAATCTTGCTCTAATGCACCCAAACAGGCCCCATAAATTTAATGGATCGTATGTCCTAGCATTCCACCCGGAAAAAAACACAAAATACTTCTAACTGCATCATGCAAAAACAAACAAATAAAATAAATTTAATGTAAACTGTATTTATAATGATGTTTATTTAATTGTTGGAATCAAATCAGTAGTATTTAACACAGATTTCTCCTCTTAGAACTCCGGAAAATTTCTTACATAACATTTCACATCATAATCTTATATTTTTAATAACATATATGCAGATACGTTTTAATTTTATCATATTTTTTTCTTCACTGATTTATACATAGGCCTACAGCCCTATTGGCTGACGAAACAATGAACGTGATACATGTTGCTGTATTCCAAATATTCACTGACTTTCGTTGTTACAGTGCAGACTTAATTTACATGTCTTATTTTTAAACTCCAAAATTAAGGAAAGGATTTATTTTATACCAGGCATTACAGATTTCATTTCATTCTGAATTCATTGAAACTTATTTTTGGCTAATATTTCGAAAATAAAACATTTGCGATCCCATGTTCATAGGAACATTTTTTCTTATTTTTGATCCTGGAACACGCACACGACGTTTATAAACATGCTTCTAACACACTCTGTATATATAATGTAATCTTACATAATTTGTTTATCAAGTAGGTAGCTATGTTCAAACTGATAGCTGTGCTTTTTACTATAGGCATATATTATGAGGACAATAAAATACAGACGAATGAAATTTTCAGGGCATGTAGCACGAATGGAATATCAGAAATGCGTAACATTTATTGCTCAAAGGACTTGACGGAAGGATTCTACTTGGAAGACCTGGACATGAATGTAGGACTCAACCCTCGGGTTGCGTAAGAGGCAGGGAATTCGCTGACAAACTATTTTAAATTGTCAAGAAGGGATCTCGTGCTACATGGAGTTTGTTACAATTTAGGTATTTAAGTAAAGCATATTTTGAGATCCTTCCCTTTTCAAATGTACAGATGCACTGGTTTAAAATAATTTTGCAACGAAAGTTTGAGAACCCAACTATTTCTTACAGACTGAGATTTTAGGTTTTGACGGTAGCAAGCATGAAAATGGCCGTGTAGCCTGACAAAAGTTTGCCGTCGTTTCTATTGTGAGTGGATGACAGTAAGAATTTGCAAAATTGGCAACGATGTAAACCATGGGTATGAAAATTTATACATGACAAAAATAATTTCTGTTACAAGTCCTTGAAGCTTCGTTCACTTTGTAAAGTATGTTCTAGTAATTCTTTAATAATAATATGCATGGACAACATGTTATATTGTCTACCGTGCATGTTTAGTCAAGCAGACGAATGTGTGAGTATGATGATAGGGGACAAGAACGGGTCACGATTTTTCACCACGTCACGAATCGCGGTACAGCCTTCTCTCAGTGTCACATGCTTTGAAGAGGTCTTCCCTTTCATTGCCACTAGGATAGATGTAAAAAAAATTCCAGCAACTATCATGCGTGCCCTGAGGACAATTCGGAATTTCCACGGTAGAAACGCCGACGACGTATGAGGAAAACATGTGATCATAGTTTGTGTTGGAATGATGCAAGCAGATAGCTGGTCACCTGGAGAGGAGAAGACGAAATAACCATGGGAACTAACAACAGAGTACAAATAAAAGTTGACACGCTGCAGGGTCTAAGAGTCTTCTCATGACGAAGAATTAGTTAATCAAAGAGGGCGCTGCTGCTTCTAAGTATCTTTGGTAGAACATACCGCACGATGAACTGTGTGTGGCATTCTTGTATTTATTAATCAAGCAAGCTGCTAGCGATAAATTGAACATCTATAGAGAGCCACTTCATTTTTCTTACAGATTACGTTTAATTAGCAGGTTACTGACCACGTAGCTAATTTCATTTTTTGTGTGTAAAAAACGGTAAGTGCCATCTCCCTAGGAACACTGTAGAAAGTTTCGAAGTCAGCTAATTATTGTCTCATGATCGATTGTAAATTTGTTTACAATTTAAGTTTTTGTTTTGACCTAACAACTTCGGCAGCAATTTGCGTAAGAGTTAAAAGCGTGCATAATACTGTTTGTTAATTTTATTCACTTTCAGATATCGTGAACAATTTGTGTGTCCTTAAAATTATGATATAAATTTCTTCGTCCATACCTTCTATAGCAAAAACTTTAAGCCTTTAAATCCCAGTGGTAAATATACTGCACGTCCTACCTCTTTCGACAGTCAATAACTCTATTAGTTTGTATTTACGGGTCTTATGTGATTCTCAGTGTAAAGAGCTATTATTTTATTACGCAGCAGTAACAAACTGATCTTCATAATTGTGCATTTTTTGCAATAGAAGTTGAATTTAAAAAAAAATATTTAGGCGTGCATAATTCCGCGGTCTCTGTTATAAGTTCTCAATAATTATCACCCTAACGACTTCTGCCTTATTTTAACCTTACCAGAAGGACAAGCGGGCATTGCCTGGGAATCTTCTAACTATAAGATTGTCTTCCTCACACCCCTCCCCCATTGGAAATATAGTGTCTCTCACTTTTCTTCGGCTTCAGAGGTTTAGTTGCTAATGTCAACATCAATAAAGAAGATAAAAATGTAATTGCATTCTACAAAATTGATTATAGACACAAAGTGATGCAAATGACAAACAACACAGTAAGATGCTGTTACTATGGTGTTTATGAGGGTCCGATGTTATAATTTACTACTGTCTATAGCGTTTGGTGAGAAAAAACCCGATAACGAATAACCGAACTGGGGTTTAATGAGCCCGGATCCATTGAGTAAATGGCATGACAAGTTCGGAGCATGTCCTTAATCGACAGTTTATCCCACCTAAGAACAGACATAACCATTAGTGTCGACTGCTAAATGAGTCGTTTACAATCAGTCATAATAACAGACAAGACTGGACTGTTAGCACCGGACGACAAGGCAAAAAGTACCGGACCTTCCAAACACGCCATCAGCACAATATAAAACAAACTGTCCCAACACAGTCAAAAATTAGGATCGTACATTCACAAAACTGTTTTTCTACCTTCGACATCTTGTTGAATTAATTATACAAAGTTTTTTCCTCATATTTTCTTCTCTAATTTCTCTCTCTTCCATGTCCCATCATCAGCATTTTATATGGTATATTTTTCAAACACCTCTCTCCTCCACACTTCTTTGCTTCGTTCCTCTCCTTAATTCAACCTGTGCTGTCCACATACGGCCGATGAGAGCAAATTGAAAAACTAAAACAAATTTTGTATAACAAATTTTCGTCTGTCATCAAATGCACAGGGTAATCAACAAAGACACGGTAGGATTATAGGTATACTTAGAATCTAGGATTTGAGACTTTCGCGGCGAGTACAATCAATAAAATCTTCTCGGACAATCAGCCGCGTTAACTGGTTTCCGTAGTAAACCGACGTTTCGGGAACCAACTCTGTCCCTATCATCAGGGTTTTGATGCGACTGGATACCTCGGAAGTCGCCAGACGATTCGAGGTTTTCATGGCCGTGAGGTGTTCTGAGTTTGGCAGTGTATAGACTTGTCAGTAGATGCCAACGTTTCGAAAAATCATGCTGTCTCAATCTTCAGGGCTGAACAAACGTCATCTACCGAAGAGTTGACACGACATTAAATCCCAGAAGAACATTATAAATTTCAGTACTCTCCTTCCATCTTATGCTTTCTCAAGTCGACATTTTCTGAACGATTTCCATATTGAAATTCTATATCTATTCTTATTTCCCACATTGTAACAAAAGTGAAAGTAATCTAAAAGTGTTAAGGATTGGAAACATTCTTAAATACGATAAATTAGTTGTCTGAACATGAAAACCACGATAACGTTGTAGTTCATTATAAAATATTTTGTTTTAACTAAATTTAGTTCGAAATAAATTAAACAAAACTGCTAGTATTCGGTAGACTTTGATGACGGTAAATTTAGCAAACGCCCTAACGTTAAAAGCAAAACTTAACAAGCAGTGTTACATCCCAAGCCACGTATTACAATAAAATTAACTTGTTTGAGGTCCCATGATACCCTGAGGCCGCAGGTATTCACTACCCGACGGCCATACCTCATTAGGTCCTTGACTAGCCTATTGGACACGTGAGAAAAATTCAGTCGTGACCTGGTCAGTGCTGTCGTGAGAAACGTCACATATTTCTTAAATCCAGAATTAAAAAATTGCGGGGCGAAGTGTGTGTTAAAAACAAAGAACAAATAAAAACAGTTCAGGTTAGAAACAAAACCTTCGTTTATTCTTCTTAGTATTGGGTATTGCGCAGAATAAGAAATCAATCTCTCATCGTCGTAAAATGTTATTCAATTATGAAAGGTATTATTACATCTGTTACGACGAAGAATGTACGAAATTACTACACTGATGGCAAGGCTCCTGGCTTACACTGCGATGTCGCAACTTAAAGAAAATTTTAACCGGTCTGTAATACAATGTAATATTAAGTTTTATTCGGGACCCTCTGGGCCTAAAGCGTTCTGCCTCTTTAAATTATTAATGTAAATCACATAACGCAAGAGACTGTGTGATATCAGTGATGTTAATAAACAAAATCTCGTAGTAAACCTCACAAAATCTGATGGCTTTTATCCTGAAAACACACAATACCACGAATATCAGCATTGTATAAAATGTTTATATTACTGAAGGCTACGAAGCCTTAGTATAAGTAAAACTGTTCCGCTACACGCCATATAGGCGCTTTGGCGCAGAAGGGATGCAGTTCATACTCATTCTTAACCTCGGCACTAGGTGGTGTAAAATGGTCAGCGTTCACGCTCCGGCCGCGCTGTACTCCCGGGAAAGAACAAGATTATTGCTAAGAAATTCGTGAGGACGATTATGTTCATAATAATTACCATTACCATTATTTAAGGCGAATAAAATTCAAACTTTATCGAAAATCCTGTCACCCACACATCTCACAGTTCAGTTTCGTCCATGAAAATAAAACAAAAAATAGTTTAAACAATTCGTTATCTTTAACAGTCTGCTCTTAATTTCCGTGTGAATGCAATTCTTTTTTGTTACCGTCTTTCCCAACGACTTTAATTGTGCCGGACTTTAAGAAATGCATTAGTAAAATTTACATACGGATTTTACCCTACAGTCTGGCGATGAGTGTTCAATATGTAATTAATTTTCAAGGCCATACTTCCTACTATCATCTGTCACAGCCGCTGTGTATTTCTTTATGATATATATGGTTTTTTATTATTTAGTGTTCTGTCTGACGACAGGTCCATATGAACAGGATCCTTCCATCCTTTTCTCGGACTGGGACCTGTTCATATACGTTCTTGGCAGATGATCCAGAAGTGGTTTGCCATTGCCTTCTTCTGTGTGTGAATGGAGTAATTGTTGGGATGCCACGGAGAAACCGGGGAAGCCCCCGGAGGAAAACTCCGTGTTGCCTAGACCACGGCCTTGCCCAACACAAGTTATAAATTCGGGCACCGCCGGGAATGGAACCCGAGACCCCAGGATTACAAGGCCAGCGTTCTATCCGCTAGACCACCGTGGCTTTATTAGAACAAAAGATTAAAGTTAACCTCTACCAAACCATCATTTCATCAACACGTATCAACTCAGATAAACTAAAAACGAAAAATACAAAATGTACATAATTCATTAATGGATTATACCGCCGATGAAACTACTGGGTCGGTACAACAAGAGCGGCTGTACATACCGAAGACGGACACCGCCCCCAGTAGACACATTCACTGGCGGTAAAGATTCCATCAGTTTGATAGTTACGGCACTAGAAGGCCCCGTGAGACCAACTAGACCGATCACAGGTAAAAATAATGGGAGGACATTGGGTGACCTCGGCCTCACAAATCAACCGCTCCAACCCCTCCCTTCAGGTCAACTTTCATACTGCAGAAAATGATTCAGGCTAGACTCGTTTACATCCCCATAACCCCCCCCCTCACCGCGAAACATGACAACACGATTCCTACAAAGGTTCCGGCTACCCAACGGCTAGGAAAACCATGACTTTAAGGTTATTCTATGATAATACTTTCTTAAATTAATAATACACACGTTTGTACTATTTCAAAGCCACTTTCAAGCAAAATTACTGCTGTTTGTTCAAGCATGTATTGTACAGAATCTGATAAGTCGTTTCTTATCTTTCTATATCCACTAAGTAAATGATAATTATTTTAGCAAACTTGAAAGTAAATATTCTATAACTCATGATCTTATATTCTCAATGGGATTTTAAATTACGAGAATGGAGGAATGAAATGAAATTTAATACAATGTAATAACGAGTCAGCAAGTTTCAGTTTATTTAAATTCCTGATTCTGAAACTAAACCAGATTGTCTTAGTTCCACCTTCAGCTTCAACAGAACATTTAAGTAATTTCAAATCGTTCTGTGATACATTAAGAATATTATGAGATTTTACGCAAAGTATGAGATATTTATCTTCTGGGTTCTTGCGCACCCCAGAAGCCAGCCATCGTCAAGAAATTTCAGAGGCGCCTGTTGCCCCAACCATGAGGGCCCTGAAACTACATGGCACAACACCCCAGAAGCCAGCCATCGTCAAGAAATCTGTCTGATGAGCAACCAGAAATGAAGAACTACAGCTTATATACGAAAATGAGCAGGAACAGGGGAATTTAATTTGTTAATATTCCACAAATCATATACATGCATTTTTAAAAATTTGATCGTTTTACTGAAACAAAATTTAGTGGAAAACTTGTAATGTTTAAGATTAAAGCCACCTGTTTTACTGAGACAAAATTTAGTGGAAGACTTGTAATGTTTAAGATTAAAGCCACCTTTATAAATGTGCTAAAAGAGGACACACAACTAAGAAGTAAATGAACCCCTTAAACAGCGATAATTATTAAAATAATAATTATAAATTAATTTCCTACACCGTACTTCTGATAGTCGCTGCTTATTGCGGACTACAATAATAGTAGCTCATTATGAGAACCACAGAAGTACCTTAAATACAAAATGTTGGGAAATACTAAGCCAGCGAACGTTATACCAACTGACACACGTAGTTACGTGGCTTCCACTACGCCTAAAAGGATTAAATGTGGGACTTAACACAATGTACCCACACTCTGTCAAAATCTTTGTATATTAAAATCACAGTTTGCAGCATTGAATATTATTTCTATAGTCACTAAATCTCCAATATAGGATCCTGCAGTACAGAAGACAGTTCCCCCCCATACTGGGTTGAAATAATATAGAAACGCTAGTAACCCTCCTCTATACGCAGGGTGTACCTTGTAACTGGTAAGAATAATAACCTCACCTCCTCATCCATTTTTGAACCTGAGATATATAATGTATTCATTGAGTTGACTCTACATTACGACAGTGCAGAGAGGAAAGTGGGCATGAGAAATTGCAGTATAAACACATAAGGAAAAAACAACATAAACAAGCTGAATTAAATAAATGGTTCATATTTTAATCGAATATTAAAATTAATAGTTGTTATCCCAAAGACACGCTTCTTAGCAACCAAAACAGTATTACGCAATTCTATCATAATGACGGTGTATGAGACTTATGCAGTTCTTCAACAAAGCAACATAGGTTAGGGATGCTGTTCTTACCTTCTAATTGTCGAAATTGCAATAATGAGTAGTGTTTTATAGTCAAGCACCTCCCTGCATTCTTCTTTCGAACAAACACATTACGCAGTTCACATCTAATGTTCAACATTCCTACGGAGATGAACGTACTTATGCGCGCGCACCACTGCATTGTTCTACATTCACAAGGAACCGATCCTTTCAAACTCTCTCGGTGCACTGTTATATCTGATAACATTAAACATACTTTCATACACTTTTCACACCGTTAATAAACCTCATTTTGATAAGCACTACAACACTACAAGTTGTTACACGTCACACTAGCAATTCTTCTGGAACAAACACAACCTAAAACATGGCCTGCCCGCTTCTAAACCTTTATAAAAGTCGAAAACAAATGACAACTTGACAAGCGTATTTGAGTGTCATCCGCTGAGTTTCGCTAGTGTATTAGGGGACACAGCGACATGCACAGAACGCATTCTGTGACAAACGAAGCAACAGGACAGTCTTATTCGAACTACTTTACGCGTGTCTCTGGAAGGCCACGGGAAATAATTGAACATGCCATGGTATGGCATTGATATTATTTTTAATTTGAACTAAGACTTTGGGTTAAATGTAACATTTGTTGCAGGCTGACTGTCGTTAAATGGAAAGGAATGTCGCCACGTTACCAATAAAGTTAACGTATTTTAATTTGTAGAGTTCTTAAATATAAACATCATAACAGGAATGTACATAATTTTAACATTATCAGCATAATCATAAATCTACCAAACGCCCAGTTGGTTTCCGGCACGTAATGCCTATGTGGTTTTCCTCATTCCAACCAGGCAATTGCAGGGACTGAACCTAGTTCAAAATGTGTTTTAACCGCTCGTTTCAGGTTCATTCGACTTTATTTTTTTAATTCAACGGTACATTTATAATTAAATTAATTGAGCGTCATTAATAGGCTACAGCAAGAGGAAACCAATGACAAAAGTGTCAAAACGAACTTTTTCTGTTTAATATTTTCTTAATTATACCGGTACTGAAGTTTAATTTCGATTTAATTTGCCAATTTCCTGTGCGATTACCAATTTATAGGCGCGTTCGTGACCTCTGTCCGCCCACCTTTCTATAAACAAGTAACAACTCGAGAACGACGGAACGGATTTTCGTAACATTTGGTATTGGGGGAGACACTTCAATGTTCTTCTTTGAGAATTACAGAGTAAGTTCCATATTCATAGAAAACAACCAGTACATTACTATAGTTTTGCATAATTTTAATATTTACGTTGTTATAGAAGGCAGGAAGAAGTTTATATTTTTGGGATGAGAAACAGGGAAAGAAAAATACACATCTCTTAATATTCCAGAGCAAGCAACGGGTTTTGAACTCTGACACAGCTACCACGACGATGGTATGTGTGAAAGTACGGACATCTGGTGTAGCGTCCAGGATGTGGTATCGATCTATAATTGATAGCGAGAACATGGCGTTCTCTTCTCGTTCTGGCAGGATCAATAGTCAATTAGCGTTTCTTGATAGCTTTGTTGTGTCGAGGACCTGGAAACAGCGCCAGAGAGACCAACAGCGGCCAAACCATCAATGCGTCGTAATTCGAAAGACGTTCCTCTTAGAAAAATCAACACAAATTGTTGTGAAACAAACTAGAAGATTCTCGGGTTCAAGTCCCGGCGACTTTATGCTCGGAAATCAGTTACGGTATTGAATATGTGCACAGTGAACCAGTAGAAATATTAATAATTGACTTTCTCCAGGGATTTAAAATAAGTCAGGATAGGCGCATGGCCTATGCAAGGAGAAATATCGAAAAATGTAGCAGATTCGATAAATGGAAATCCTTATATAGTTAATTGGAAACGATAGGTCATCGGGCAAGAGAGGATATAAGGGAACACCCTTATATCCTCTCCTTTTATAAATAAAATACCAAACGCTAGAGCAAAGAAAGAAAGAAAGAAAGAAAGAAAGAAAGAAAGAAAGAAAGAAAGAAAGAAAGAAAGAAAGAAAGAAAGAAAGAAAGAAAGAAAGAAAGAAAGAAAGAAAGAAAGAAAGAAAGAAATTCTACTCATGAAATAATATGACCATGCGATATACAATTTGGTCATTCATGTGTAGCAAATTCCATCCGCGTTTCAATTATTTTAAAACAAAACTTAACTTTTTGCTTTTCAGTATTTTATTCAGATTCCCACTGACGTGTTCATTATTCATACTGTCTTTTTTGGAGCTGCAGTGACTGTGCCCAACAGCATCTCTGTTGCTGGAGTTTATAAATCTGAATTAAGACAGGCGGAAGTACACTTTCAGCGAAATTGGGGTCATCACACTGACCTTCACTGGACAAAACAGAAAACAGCGGAGAAATGTTTACTTGACTGGTATTTAGTCGAAGCCCCGTAGAAAGCAACAACAAAAACATTTACTATTCCTAGGGCAGAAGTTTCTTTTACACTGACGATGTAATATACCTGTTGGTAGTATATTTGTATATTAACATACTATACATACATACAGTAAATGCGTTATATTTAATGATAATTAGATGTAAGTATATCACGCTGACTAATTTCATGCATTATGCAGGGCGTATTTTAATGGCAGACTGACTTGGAAGACATACTTCATATTTTTACTGTAAATGTTTTTAGCTTTTCTGTAATGCCACTTCGATACGGTCTTATGTTGTGTAAATTGTAAGGCTGTACAGTATTTAGCAATATAAATAATAAACTTTAC
>NW_019059805.1:148645-168858 GCF_000696155.1 Zootermopsis nevadensis
CAGTTAACTAATATATAATTTGATAAAATGTACTGTAAATTTATAACGGCAGTATCCCATTTGCATAGATGTAAAACGCTTCCAAACGTCTACCTCTGTGTCTAAGCACCTAACAGTGAAGATGTATATAGTTCAATTATTTTATGTTGCAGCTGATCAATGCGTGAGGGCATAAGGGGAAGTGAAAGTAAGAACCGTGGGAGTTCAAATTCTACTTGCGGTGGAATACTTAAGTGGTTAAGATGCAGTTGAACTAATCCACGGTTCCTTTAATTCTTTACCTATTTCACTTGACTCGTCCGAATCCTCTGCGCATTGTGTTAACAGCGGTCTCGTCTAAGAAACTGAACTGTACACAGTTAAAAATCGTCTTTCTTTCCGGCATTGGCATTTAAAGTTAGAGATCTTCACTATTGAAAGGAAACTCGAGAGAATTGTACTGACACAATGTTTCTCCCCAAGCATTTCTTGTCCTTGACTACGAGGTCAGCTGGATGTAGCAGCGATGACCACTACAATTAACAGTCGCTGTTCGTATCGCAACGTCAGTGAACCTATCCCTTCACCGGGCTGTCCTGCTGATACCCTGTAATGAGCTCTGCTGTCTCTCGCTTCCCTTCGTCAATCACCCGTTCACATCAAGAAGAGACACAATGCTAGGGCCAACACTTCTTCTTACGGATCAGCATTAAGCGTGATCAAGTGTAAAATAACCTTACTGGGAACAGTCGAATGAGAAGATGGAAATCTTCTGAGTTGTTGCTCCTTCAGTCTGGTAAAGTTTACCGACGTTTCAGAGCTCCTTGCTGCCTCCATAATTTCTCTGACGATGAAGGCAGCAGGGACCTCTGAAACGTCGGTAAATTTCCACCAGACTACACGCCGTAACAACTCAGAAGACAGCCATCTTCAGACTCGTCGCCGTGAAAAACTCAAATCCTATTAGCTTATTTTAATTTTATCATATTATCTACTCGTCTCTATGTTATCAATTTGTTATGCATTCCGGTGCGAGATTGCAGGATCATATTCAAAATTATAAGTTATTATGTATGGATTATTATTGAATAATTAAAAATTACATATAAGTAGTTACGTAGTCGGGATTTTTATCTACCGACTTAATAATTTAAACAGACACATAGAAATTTGTCAACTCTCTGAAGCCGAAGCTCGTCTAAATATGATCCAAAAATTAATTTGTTATATTGAAGAAAAGCAAACAAGTCTCCATTACAAAGATCAAATTGTTAATGCTGCCTAAGGAAATAATAGCTATTTATTCTTAAAACCACACGGAACACCAATAAATACACTGTGTAGAAAATGTAAAACTTCTGGTTGTTAAAGCAGATGACACTTTTTTTTGTTTAAAGGCTAAACACGCTGCTCACAGAAATCTAAGCACAACTGAAGTGTGCTGTTCATATAAACAGACTATACTTAGAAATAGAATGACAACGTTAAATTAAGGACGAATCATTTCCTGCCGACAATAAAAGCAATTCTTTCCACCAGCTAGCTAGCTCGACTACTTTCAACTACTGTTACCGCCTTACCTACCACCTTTAGCAGAGACAGCCATGACATAACCTTACCTCGCGCTGGTTGTGGCACCTGCTGGAGGAATCGTTTCGTTCTGCATTATAGTATCACGTCTCCAGTCACTCAGTCACGCTCGACCTCGGCTTCAGATCGTGGGAGATTCCTTCTTGTCGCCAACGATTTCTGTCGCTAGCTACCGATATTCTTTCACTCCATGTATTTTATTCCAGTCAGTAACGATAGTAAGTATAGTCTGTGCCTCAAGTAAACTGTAGAACCTCAAATTTATACACTGCTTCTGTCTCAAAAGTCGGAACTCAGTATGTTATTACGACGCTCGTCCACAAAGTAAGTTTCCCTGGGGCCGTTTACAGAAACAAAACACAATTTCATGGAAATATTTATTGCAACAGATACAGCAAGTGTCCAGCTATTTTTCAACATATTCGCCACCGGAATTGAGACATTTGTCATACCGTGGGACCAACTTTTGAATACCTGGGTCGTAGAAGTCTGCCGCCTGGGATTGGAACCACTGTGTGACAACCATCTCCGCCTCTCTGTCATTCTCAAAACGCTGACGCTGACCGGACAGGAATTTTTTGAGGTGTAGGAAAAGATGGAAATCACTGGGAGCGAGGTCCGGGCTGTAGGGTGGATGATTAAACACCTCCCAGCTGAACTCCTGCAGGAGATTTGCTGTCCGTCGAGCCGTGTGCGGCCTAGCGTTATCACTGACCGCACTTCACAGTCGGCGGGAGCTGGAATAAGAACCTCCATCTTCAACAGCTGCAACGATGCTACTGTGAGAACGCTGGAAGTACCGTTAGTGCATGCGCCATGCTACGTCATTGCTCTATCACGTACGCACAGTCGCTTCGCGCAATATAAGATTTGCTAGCTGTGGGACGAGTGGGAAACTTACTTTGTGGACGCGCCTCGTATTTAGCATTCATCCCTCGAAATGCACAGCGTGATCGTTGCATATATCAGCTGTTTTGTTTAATTACCCAAACTAATGAATGGATTTATATTTGATTTAGTATTTGGGAATGAAACTTCGTTTTGTGTAATAAACACACACCCTGCAAAGCCAGCAGCAACATCATCACACTTACGAAGAACTCGAGAGGGTAATAAATTTCAGGAACACCCGATAACGTTCAGTTCAAAATATTACCTGATCACATAAGTGATTATTTCCTTCTCAAGCAGAAATCTGTTCTATGATTATCACACATTACCACCGGTAAGTAAAATATTTCCGATTTTTCTCACTTGTATTATAACATGTATGTACGTTTATTATGACTATATAAAATAATAAATAGCAGATCACGCGTCAAATAACTTCTCTTACGAGTTACAGGCATGCAAACGCTTTCTATGAACAATGGGCTTTTGTTTCTATAAGGGGTGGCGGGTAGACCCCCCCCCCCGGCCACAAATTGCGAAATATTTATAAACTTGAAACTTTTACAAATCCGCCTGTAAACTGAAAATAAAGCAATGGCACAGACGGGAATCATATTTAGTGTCTAACTACTGACTAGATGTCAATATGCATCCGGAAGTTTCTTCGAGCGGCTAAATCGATCAACGTTTAGCGTGGTTTTTCTTCTCATTATAGCAAATGCTGATTTTGTACCCAAATTCCGCTTTTCGCTACATGCCTCTTATGCAGCCCTCCCAAAATTTCGCCACAAAATAATTCCCAAGTTAGTATCAACATTCCACAAATCAGTGCCCTCCCATGGATAATATCAACACCGAATTTGGTAAGAACCTGCTCCTTCCCTTATTTTCTACCCTTCTCATCATTCTACATCTCCACTTTCTAACGTCTTATATTCTCTTTCATCTGCCTTTATATTTATCAAGAGGACGAGTGGGCACTGCCTGGGAACATTCATGCCCGAACATTCTCTCCCCCCCCCCCAAATACTGTCACTACATCTCTCTCTCTCTCTCTCTCTCTCTCTCTCTCATTCATTTAATATTGGCGTGTTCAACAGGCTGATTAAGATATGGGCCAGAACGGAAGTACGTTTAGTGGCACAGGACTGAAGCAGGCAGTATACTGCAAGTTTGTGGTGCGTTACAATATGAACAGGAGTGTGGTGTACTTACCCGTGACGAGTGTCTCCGTCCAAGTGAAGTGACAGCGTGTTAAATCGGACGCCAGACGTGTCTAGCTGTGGGGCAAAGAATCTGGCCCACCACGCAGCAAGCCACACTCAACAATACGTCAGGCAGGACCAGTTATCCTGAGAACGTGCGAAAAAAAACAATTCAAGTGTCAGGATTTTCAATTATGTATTTTTTTATGGTTGAAAAAGTCGCGATACCCATTTAGTACCTCTGAAATTCTTGTGAAATGAGCTGATAACTTCGTCGTGGAAGGCGGTGAGAACGGAAAAAGATCACGAAAGGAATGTAATTGGTCACCAGGTAACAGAAGATAGAGTCATTGAATTCTCAGTAACAAGGAAATATGCAAATGCCTTGTTACGTTCACTTTTATTCTGTTTTGAAAAAGTGAAGAAAAAAAATCTGAAGATACAAATCTGATCACTGTTTCTTAAGTAGAAAACAGGTCAGCGTTTTCAAAACATTGGGACAGTCCATATCTTAGGGCTATATGAATTTCATTTGTCGTGTAATAAAACATGCCTCTTCAAATGACGCACTGAGGATTTACATTCGACTGAACTCAAATAAACCCAGTTTTACTTACGTGGCCAATTCACTGTAAAAACTTCTAAATGAGATTCAATGAAAGCCCTCAGGTTCAATAAAGTTAACACCAAATCCCTCCAGTGGAGACAGTTTTTTTCTCAGAAAAGCTGGCACCTATCTATAAAGTCAACACAGTGTTACCATCTACACCCTGACAAACTGACATCATCTTCGCTGTGAGAAACTCAAATCTCACACAATTTAATTGGATTTAAATTATCTCTGTCTTACAAAGATCTATTTTAATATTATTCTCTGAGCTCCGACTCCACCATATTTGTGACCATCCACGGTGTAAGCCCAGCCCATAATAAGCTCGCTATATGAGCAACTGATAAAAGCAGGGCTGCGCGTATGGTCTATATTTACGCGAATTTTATGTATACTGATACAAGTTACGTAATGGGAAAGTTACAAGAGTAAGCCAATGAGCAGCTTCCTCCCTTGCAGTGTTTGGAAGTCGAATTTTCTAGCTTGCCGTCTGAAATTACCGTGAGGTCTACACAAAGGAGAGATGACAGATGACGAGGGTTTGTATTTCAGACTAAAGTTCTGCCATTTAGCATCTAAACCCTAAGACATTTAAACAATTTTTACCTGCCACAGTTTTAATCGCCACAATTTGCGAAGAATAAGAGGGGTCCGAAAAAAATAATTAAATTACAGAGCTTAGTTAAATTGTTCTAAAGATTAGAACAGAAAAATCCAATAAAATAGAGAGAAACACAGATCACATCCTGTTTCACCATTAGGAAAATGCGTAAAATAAAAACCTTATCAAAAACAGAGTAAATATTAGATGTTTAAAAACAGACCTAATATGATAGCACGCGTAAATGTGATTGTGAACTTCTGTAGATAAATGCATAAAAATTATATCTCGGAATACCCCACGACTCCTAGTTTACTTCAAATACGGCGTTCTGAAGCTAAGTATAGCCAGGATTTTTAAATTTATGTGGTCCAAAGAGTTGTTACCATGTGCACGAGGGCCCGCCACTGGGTCATTTCACTCACTCACGTTATATTTATTTAAGATTCATCCTAACATTATTCTCCTATCTACAATTAGGTCTTTAAAGTGATCTCTTTCCTTCAGGTTTTACGACTGCATTTATCATCTCTCCTATGTAACTGTCCTCTCTGTCCATCGCATCCTTCTTGTTTAATCACCATAATAATGTTTTTGTAAAGAGTGTAAAATATTAAATATTTCAGTATGCTATTTCTTTCTCCAGCCTATTGATACTTTCTTCCTCTTAGGGCCAAACTTTCTCAAAATTTTCATTTTTCCTTCTTACAGTGTAAGAGACCAAGTTTCGGAATCATGTAAAACAACAGGTAAAATTAAGTTGGCACAGGATGAGTGTAATGATGAACCATTCGACCAACCTGCCCTAACACAACGATTAGACATTCTTCGTCAGTTTTGCTGTGGGTTATTCAACACTAAACTTCACTTTGAACGTAACTATCCTCGTCTAAATTTGGACTGAAACGAATTGGTGTAGCGTCAATGCTGAAACCCAATATTACGACATCCAGCAATCCATACTCAGGTGTAATATAGATGAGAAAACAAGAATGAAGAGAGAAAAGAAACAGCCTCACCGCAAACCACAGCCAAGAAATAACGCCGCCAAATCTTATTAAACTAGAAGAGGTCCTCTTACCAATATTTCATGCCGACAGACATCCTGACAAATTCCTGTGGTGATGACTCCTCTCCCCCCGCGAGACCCCCGTGTGCCACCCGCCCATCCTTGTCCTCCGCTACGGTGGCCGGCCACCGGAGTACAATGTCGTTATTTATCGTGCGGGCTACAGCTTTTTTTAGCTGCCGCACAGTTTCACAACTCTGCTCATCTCTCTTACCGGCACGTTCCACTTCGTCCCCCAGCCCACGTGCATTTGCTCTTGCCTGCCGTTTCTAATTCTAATGCAAAACAACAGGAACTGAAACGTAGTCACACACGTAACAAAGGCATAATGTGGAAGTTGCCCGTCAGCCTAAAAGTTGAAAGTCAGAAACATCTGGACTGACTCGGATGGCATGTGATACTATCGGTCCACGTCAACCCTTTAAACCCAAATGGCACCTATAAATACCACTTATTTCATGTTTCGATTTCATATAATTCTCACTTTAAATGGATTATTTCCTTAAACATCATTAACAAGTATTTGTAATGGTTAAGTGTTGTTTTCTTTGCGGTACGAACTGAAATCTTATATGTTATTTGGACGATCTTTGGCTTCCAAGGGTTAAGTATTGTGTAAATAATTTCATTTAGATGCAACTGATCGAACAGAATTCCAATTACACACTAATTTCAAAAATATATTAACCTATTTTCTCAATATCTATTCAATCTAAAACAAATGTGTATGCCTACATGACGTCATATATACACGGCATTAATATATACAGCTTTAATTTCAAATATGTGTTTCTGAGAAACATTTAACAAAATCAAATTAGCTACCTACGAATTATACGCACAGCGTAAATATATTGGCGCTTTTGGTCTAACTGCTAATGCACCCTATGGACGAGCAAAACCATAAAGATAAGATTAAAACGAAATCAATTCAGCGGTCCTCGTATTATGACATGAGAGCATGAAATCTTCTGTGTACAATTAAATCGTAAACAGCAAGACTAGCAAGTACTTCTAAAACGTCGGTAGTCTTCTACCAGACTACACGGAGCTACAACCCTGAAAATATCAGTGTTCATACTCGCCGCCGTGAGAACCTCAAATCTCACCAGAAGAGGTCACATGAATACTTGGAATATTAGCCGAAGACAGTAAATAATGTAAGGGCTCGAGCCATAACTGCCAAAGCCAACGTCTGAGTCCAGCGTTTAGATTCAATCCCTACGAAGTATGTGTCAACCTATCAGAGTGACCCGGACCGCAAGTCCGCTGTCACTTTGAGGCAATTAATGTCTTTGCTGGTTGATGGCGTTCAGTTGCGATTTCCTAGACGGAAAAGTCACGCTTCGCGGAACAATCTACAGCAGAAGAAGTGACGATGTGAAACCACGAGTAAGTTGCATTGTTATAAGGAAAAAAGCGTCTTTATCCTGTTTCCGATTCTCGATTCGCCTCATTGGCATTAATAGCTTATTGGCTGTATTAACTGATGCTGAAAAGAGTGTGCAGGAGATGATGTACAGTAACTTATTGCGTCATGAAACTGCAAGAAAGTGCGCGGATGACTTGGAAATGACGGTCTGAAGACATTTCACTAGTTATGAAGACATAATTTTGACATTTATAATTCAGATAGTTTTTTATTTGTTTTGCTTAGTAGTATCTGAGGTTTTTGTGGTGGTGAGTACGAAGATATTTGTCTTCTTGGTTGTAGCACCGTGTAGTCTGAAATAAGTTACCGACGTTTCAGAGATCCCTGCTGCTCATGATTATATTGTTTATAAAATATTATTGGAGATATAAAATAGGGAACGATGAGGCGGGCCAGACGTGTAGAACGCATGCTTCTCAAGAAAGGCTTTGCTCCACGCAGTTAAGGCCTGTTTATTACCACTGCTGTTCATAAACTTGAACTGTGCTTTACCATTCAGTATAAAGGAATGTCACGCTCGAACGGTTGGTAACTCTGCTATGTTCTTAGGAAGTCTCTATATCGAATCTCGACCCACAGACTGGCTATCCTGATTATTTGTACATTTTTTTACTCATTTTGTCCCTTATTAAACCAACCCCCCCAAAATGCACGTTAACCCTAAAATGTATTATATATATATATTACACATAATGTATTTTATATTCAATCAAAAAAATATAATCTTTTCAATATTAACTAATATTTTTACATGTATTATAATATTTGCGTTTGTTTAAACTAGTAGTGAACATTATGCCGTTGTCACAAAATATATTATGTCAATAAAGAATCGAGATTTTACAGAGATAATGAATCCTATTGGTATTGAACACTGTGCAAATTACAACCTGCTACATAAAAGGAGGCATGATAATTAGTAATTAGCAGAGCAAATTGCAGTATCACCGGCGCTAATGAGAAGCTTCGAGAAGCTTCTTGGCTACTACCGCATTGTAATAACAGCCACTATCATGTGTTTACGGTAGTCACAAAAGCGGTTTTTAAAATAAACTAAATGAAGGAAATTACTGTTAAGGAATTGTCTGACGTTTACACGTGCAACAAATAGCAGTCAACGTGATCAAGTTTAGCTACCTTAACTCGTCCAGATGATCCCAAGAAACAGAAGTGAAAATTCAATAAATAATCTACAGAGAATAAACATTCGTAAACAGAGAATCATAATCAAAAAATATGTTACTAAATTTTATATAGACTATTGCTTACAAAATAAAAGTTATTTTACTTAGTACATGAAACATACAGACAACTGGATTGTGGTTATCAACATTTAAAGGGGCTTATCGCCTTCATCCTCACAGTAGAATACATTACCACAGAAATTACCACAAGCATTAAAATTAAATTCTATATATATGCAGAAATATACTAGTTTCCTATGATTTTCAAACTAAGTTAGAACGTAGAAGTTTTGGTAAACATTGGCCTAATTTCAGCTTCCCAGTCGAACTTTCTACATTCTAAGTGATGTAACCACATTCGTAATAATTTCTGCTTACGCAACGGATGTACCTGAGGAAAGACTCTCATGTATAGCGCTCAATTTATGTTGGAAGCTAGCAACAGCTTGGGAGATAGGCGTTCATGTGTACTCATTAAATTTAATATTTGATGTGACAAACGTTATACACGGCAGAGACTCTTGTCACAGCTCAAAGCTACGATGGCTGTTGGCTGTATCTTAATTTTCGTTCAAGCTATAAGGACAGCTGGTCTCCAGGGCTATCGGGACAGTCTTCTAGCATGAATTGACGTTCGGGGTCCTGGGATCTACGAGGCGCGTCTTGTGAATATTTGAGAGCCTTGAGGGACAAAAGATAGATGGCAGGTGGACACCGTGACATGGCCACAAGGACAGACTTCCCCTCGTCCTCTCCAGGGAGGACGCTGACTACACCGCCAAAACACGACCAAAAGAAACCGTGAACAAAAGCAATGCACATTATACAAACTAATAAATTAATCCGTGGGTATAAGACAAGATTTTGAAGCGGTTAATCCAAGATATTTCGGGTGACAAGAAACAATATTTATAATATGGCAAAACGATACATGATTCCTCAGGCATACCATCAGCAAATCATATGTCTTTGTTTATTGTATAACGTTCTATCAACTGCAAAATCTATACAACTGTTAATTACAGAACGGTCATGATGTGTAAGAAGATATCGTGGTTTGTTTTAAAAAACTCTCTAGAGGAGTTCAGACTGATTCGGAAAGGCGCCAAGTCGTCAACACCCCCTGACAAAGAGACTTCGGCAGGATATTGCATGGGTCTAGATTACGAGCAATCTGGATATTAGTTAGAAACTTTGCAAGAGATAAAGCGACGTGCTGTAGTAATCCGACGAAGACGGAGCAAAGCAATCTGTAATGTGTCAGGTCACTAACCACTAAGGACAAGCGTCAACCGAAGTGCTTAATTCTTACCACATCCTGTTCATCAGACCGAGAAATATTTCAGATTTGCAGAGTGTCATTGAAGGAGAGAGTGGATAATTTAGCGCTAAATTCATCGGAGTATTGAAATACATTCCGAATTTTGAAAAATTAACTTGTTAACGATGTAAATCGCAGAAGCAGCAGCTAAGGTAGTTGCAAATCTAAACGCCCTGATTACAGAATTAAATAATATGGACAGTAAAACAAACTGAAGACTTTGTTGCAGAAAAAAGATAAAGGCATACTACATTTTGATCAGGAGGGAAGAACTGTTTTATGTATTCAGTAGGCTTAATTTTAATGTATTTATTGTATTACCTTAGCAAGCATACGAATATATCTGTCTCTTAAGTCATAACACCACGCTATCAGAGATGCCACCTTAATAATTGTAATAACAAACAAAATTGGCCATTTTGGATTTGCATCAAACTCATAAATTGTAGAATGTTTCGTATGATATCTCCATTTGAAGTAGCACAACTGTAACTTCATTCAGTAAGGTACATTTCGAGACAGATAGTAGTATATTTCCTCAATTAACACTTTTATGCTCTTTACTCCAAATTACGCTAATAAGTGTAAATAAAGCTTCCAAGTGTAAGCACTTAATATTTCTTTGTTCGCACTGACAAATAGGATAAACAATAATGTAACATCCCAGACAGTCCTGCGTAGGCCATCGCAAAAACAACGTCCTCATATTCCGAGTCAATTTCGACCCTCCAACGAATTAGCTGATTGGATAGCGCGAGAATAAATGGTTTAACATTAACGTTCATTGTTCCGTCAAGGCATAGCTGTAATCGACAAATTTCGCTGTTCATTTTCTTTATTACAGTCATGTAAGACTGACTCCTTCGAAAGTTCATAACGTACGCAATATTTTATCCTCACAAATTAGTTTTGAAAACTTTCTTCTTACATAAGACCCATATAAGTTAATCAGCTTCAATATAAATGTATTGGACATTATCCATCGTCTTGATTTAAATTCAAAATGACATTTTGACTGTCTGGAGATAAGGACTAGCTCTATCGACTACCTTAGAGCAAGTCAGATCGCATTCACCAAAACGACGTTTCTGACCAAAATTAGGACGATGGGCAATTCCCAACGACATTGCCGTAATAAAGCATTTCTAAAAGCCATTTAATTGTTTAATTAAGTGTCAATTAAGTTCGATGTGATTCAAATAAATGCAAATAAAATACAACGTATTGAAAGATGCCTTAACAGTCCTGAACAGTGACAGATCAAAGGGATCGAAACGACTAAGTAATGAAACATCTAACCCTATAAACATTAATTCATAATATGCAGCTTCACCTTTGACGAGGAGGGTTAGACATGTAGAAAGCACGGTGAAGATGACGAATGTTTACAAAATGCTAACTGGCAAGACTAAAGGAAGGAGGGAATTCGGAAGATCTGGGAAAAGATGGGAGAATAATATTAAAATGAATCTTAGGAAAACAGAATTGTTAGGTGTGGACTGGATTTATCTGGCATGATTTTTGGTACTCTCCTTGTACTTGTCTGAAGAGACTGAGGAAAGCCACCAAAAGCACCACCATAGCTGGTCTCCGGGCCGAGATTTAACTCAGTACCTTCCAAGTGTTAAGCTGGAGTTCCAACTACACTACCGTAATGTTTGGCATGTTCGTTTCATCTTTGTATTCAATCTAGAGAAATAGAAAAAATCCGATAGACAAGAGAAGGCGATCAGATGAGAAAATACAAGTAAGAATCGACTAGAATGGTTACACATCCACACAATAGTGGAAGGAAACGTAGACGAGGAAATACGGGCAGCTCTCTCCTTGTCTCACTTGCACTGTCGCTTTCTCTACGCTGTCAAACAAAGCCCACACACGATCACATGTGCGGGAATGCAACTCTGCTCAACCAACACTAAGTGACGTTCAGACATGTAAACCGCCGAGCGGTTGGCAATACAATTATTCCCTTCTGTACACTAACATTCACGGTAGAAAGTGCAGCAGCCAAGCCAACATATTTTGATGCAACAAGATTGTTGGTTTAATATCGAAATCGTTGACGCTGCCAAAAAGACAAATTTATCACCTTGTGATGCCTTTCAACACGAAGCTGGAATACCGACGCCGAGCGTCGCGACACAATTCGTAATAATTCCCCTTTCATAGAAGGCAGCAAGCATCTATGGAACGTCGGCATATTTCTACCAAACTACGCTATCTTCGCATTCACCGACGTACAAACCTGAAATTTCTTTTCTAGAAAAAGATTTTTTTTTACAAAATGCGTGTCTCAGGCAATGCATTTCTTTTCTTTGGCAACGGGAAAAGTGATGAACGCGTTTACAGTGTATAGGGCAACATCGCCAGGAATCGATCCCCCGGAAAGACATCAGTTGCAGCGGCGTGAGCTGTGGACCTTGCAACCCCCACGCGACCTCCTCCCCAACCCCCAACCCCCAACCCCTTCTAGCTAACAACTAATGACTTTCCCATCAACACCGACCACTGATGGTCTTTCGCTCCTGCCCTTCGCTCATCTCATTCTTTCCGTCTCCTTGTTTCTTTGCCTCCTCTCTCGTTCGCTCTTTTCGCCATTATTGTAGTACTGGCACAGTCCACTCATTCCGGGCGTAACAAAACATCACTACCAAGGCTAGCAGTTTTGCGCCCGCCAAGTGTCACTAAAGCATTTCCCATTTAAGCACCAAACAAAACATAACAAAGCGTCTCTGCCATTTGGGAGTTGTTTTAGTGCTATGTACCTTTCCAGAAAATGTACCGACACTTCGGTTTCTTCTTGTTCTTTCCCGTATGACTGGAAGTGAAATATGTATCAGCGTTCATTGACTACAAGACAGCCATCTTCATATTCGCCGCCCTAAAAACCTGAAATATGATTTAATTTCCTTCATAGTACATTACATAACAAATAAGAACTAGTCAAAGCTGTTATTGTTAAGGACCACACTACGATGCGGCCAACCCTTTATTGATCAGCGGTAAATATGTATACCACCTGCAATAATAATTAGGTTGAATTTCCATCAACGAGCGTATTTATGTATTCAGTATATATTATTTCCTTAAACATCATTCACCAGTTGATCTTTGTACTGATGAAAAGTTGTGTTTTCTTTGCGGTAGGGGCCTAAATTTAAAATATTATTTAAACGAGGTTCATCTGAGTTAATTCAACATGAAAGTGGATATATGTAAACGAGACAGTATTCGTTACACTGAGGGTGGTTTCAGTAGCAGTCTGTGGGATTTAAGCGACCTTTCACCTGTACCAGAAGTTATACAAATTCAGAAATAGCCATCTTGGAAGCTGTGAACCCCCCCCCCTCAATATACATACCGAACAAGTATCACGACACATCGTAGTAGCTAATGTTAGTTCTATGGGTGTGGATGCAGGGCAAATATGATAAACACGTCTTGTAGATTGGTTGAGGGGATAACCTTGAAGGGGGGAAGAGGGAGCCTGGAGGAGGTCAGTGTATGTTGGCTCCCCTGGTGAGGTTTCTCATGGATTTGACTGTTGGCTCGTTCTGGCCAGCAGGAGGTTTCTGCCTTGCTCCTTATAAGATCGGGCAATCTTATGATGAATGATCCACTCACCGATATAAGAGAACAAATATATTGTAGGCCTGATAAAAATAAAACAAGGCAATAACTACATCAAAAGAGATAAGCTTTTTGACAAAGGTATAAGTCATTATTTTCCAGCTAAATATTCTAATCAGCAATGCTGTATAAATGTTTTTATATGCCAGGTCACACTGCTTGAACTCCATTCGTATTTAAGTATCGTACGTCTTACGGAGGACGGAACTTGAACTGGACTCACCTACCAGTATGTTTCAAGACTGCATAATGCTGTGTATATTTTGTAGTTCTCAAACAGAAAAAGTGCAAAAGAGATAGAAGAAGCCATTTTATACTTCGAACGGTTATACCCTATTAAGGCTTCACATTTTCAACCTCTTGTAGTAGGTGGACCCACTTAAAAAACGCATTATCGAATGGAAATGCCTCTTTAGTACACTCAACAGCTAAAAACGAAAGAACAAAATATTTCAACAATAACGTAACAAACATACAAACGGGTTAAACTCCAGTCTCAGCTGTTCCAACCGATAGGCCACAGTGTATTCGGTACACAGTCAAAAATTCGCTCGTCTCCTAATTCGGAGCAAATAATTTTAAGGAATGATCCAGAAACTTTATCAAGAGAGTGTACTAATGGGGCGGGGTTGAAACCTGTAGCATCTATTGTAAGGCATGGCATCCGAAACCTCCCACGGACAGACACTAAGGAAGAGACCGCATCTCGGTCGGGTCGACTTATTTATTGATGATACTACGCGGCGGGGTGTCTCAGCTCCGTTTGTCAACAGAAGTTCATCACGCCCCGAGAGATTGCTTCAGCTTCGTCTTTGTTTCACGATATCACGACTTATAACCTGGCTGTAGACTGGTTGGCCGGTTAGCCAACGTCATCTCTAACTTAGTGGGAGGAATAGCATACAGTCCTGTTCCTTTAGACACCCCCAACTGGCGTGAACGATCAAGACAAATGTGAGGACGTCCACAAGTCATGGAGAAGGGTGACAGAAGAGGAGGGGAGCAGTGAATGATTACTTGCCAGTTATTAGTTTTATAATCCTTGAATGTGATGGTCCTTTTTTCTCTTTTATCTTCGCTTCGTTTTTCTATTTTCCATCATCAACCCTATCTTCTCTGTCCTTACACTGACGCCGACTTACCCTGGGACAAGCTACTAACAAGAAAATTCCTCTCGTTCGTCTTTCCTAAAGGCTGTGTGTTGTTCTATGCTTTGCTGCAGCTAAACAAGCTAATTTGAAAGCTCCTTTCAGTGTATACGCATGTAAAACAATGAAGCCACCAACATTTAAAATTTATTACACTTCAATTCATCTGATAGCAAAAATATACCTGAAATCAACTTCGTTTGGATAAGGATGTTCTTAATGCAAGCATAAATATATTATATAGCCGTAGAATCTTGTTCTATTTTCTGTTACATTGAATAAAAAATTAAAATGTAAATATACGAAGACAAATTGAAGAACAGAAAGGCAAAAAAATCATTGGTATATATATATCATCCTTCTGTTACTGTTTTATCAGACATAATTTTTGGAACAGAAAAGAGGATATAGCTATAATAATTCTTAAGGAGGTCACGAAGATATGAATTACATTGCACTGGCTCCATATAGTGTAGAGTGAAAAAGAAATCTGTGTTGCCAGCTGTTATCAGGGGATGAATCACTGACCTATTTTTAAAACTCCAAATACATTTTCTGTCCAAATATCTTTACAGGGGTCCGCAGTGGCCGCGCGGTCTGAGGCGTGGGCCTTGTGCCGCTTGGTCACTGGGACTGTGGGTTCGAATCCCACTCAAGCCATGGATGTTTGTCCGCGTTTTTCTGTGTTGTGTTGTGTTGTGCTCTCCTGTGTACAGGTAGAGGCCTTGCCACGGGCCGATCCCTCGTCCAAGGTGTTTATAGATCAAGCCAACGAAAAAGTTGGGACCCGCAGTGCTCAGGCACTTGAAGAACGGGTCGTTCCCAGTATCCAGTAATATCTTTACAAAACGTCTAATCAACTTATTCTAATTTATTAAAAAAGAGCCACGGCTTCGGACGTAATTACGTAATATCACAAGACTGACACAGAATCCAAAATTGACAAAAAGAGTTTGAGCATCGCAGTCCCAGTCAAACACAGCAACTTCTCTGACACTGATGTAATGCTTGTAGTCTTCACGGATATGGCAGGGGATGTTACGGACTGTGAAGTACCGTTTCCCCCCACAAGTACATTCTTCTCTACTAGACTAAAAACCCAGAAGACAAACATCATTATAGATTCATTAAGTTTTTAAATAAATTATGCAAACATAATTGTAGAATTGATTTACAAAAGAACTTAAGACTGAAGTGTTAGTTCTGCTGAATCGGTTGTAATTGGTTTGATTTAAATAAGTTTATCCCGGCACCTGCGACAAGCCAACACGTAATTCAGACGCTAAATATGTTGCGAGGTGAGAAGGTGCGTAGTAGGCCCCGGAAACCTTGGCCTACGACTAGGCTGAGCAGTGCCTGACGCGCGGCTTGCAAAGGGTTCGCTTTGCTTATTTCTAAACCCGCTTTATTTTCCCGTTCACTCGAAGTGCAACAACACAAGGCAGTTAAATAAAGACTCGGCAGCTGTGAGACGTGAAAAGTGTGAATGAAGACTTCCGGTCTGTAGCAGGATTATGAATTAAAACTCAGAAAGCAACTGCCGTCACGATCTTAAGATGTCGACTGAAACGGTCATTTGAGTGTGTACGTTTGAATTATCAACTCTACATTCTTTAGGAATATTTTTATCTTCTCTGAGGTTTCTGGTTCGCACGTCGGCGAGTACGAAGATGGCTGCCTTCTGAATTTTTGCACCGCGTAGTCTGGTAGAAGTGCTTGCTGCCACCACCACCGCCTTTATCATGGAAGCAGCAAGCACGTCTGAAACGTCGGTAATCGTCTGTCAGACTACACGGCGAAGAAACCCAGAAGACAGCCACTTTAATTTTATCTTTTGATCAAATTTCTGGTCCTGTCTGAGGCAATGTTTTATTACAAGTGTTGTTATTGGCTTGGATAGATGTTTCTATATCAGATGTGGGAATCAAACAGTCGCGCACACGTCCTCGTTGCAGCTGTGATATCCTGAGGGTACTCGGTCCAGCCAGTGTTGATAAATGGCGTCCAGTAATTCATCATGTGGTCTGACACGACACTGATTCCCTCCTCCGTCACACCATCAACCCGGAGTTCCTCTGGTCCGTGCCCCCTCTCCCAGTCTGCCTGAAGCTTTGCACGATTCCTCTAATGGAGTGGAAAATTCGTGGTGTTGTTTTGTTTCTGGGGGACTGAGCACCATCACACTCACATATATAGCTGAAATACATCATAAGCCACCGACAATGTGACGTCCTAACTGACAGGCGGACAAATTAAAGAATAAATTATTGTAAAAATTGAATTCTGTCAAAATAACCTACCTCACGCGCAGAAATAAGACGTGACATATGCTGCGTCTTAAAACATGTTTGCATAAAACCCCGTGATTTTTATACTGTAATTTATAAAATAATAAGCCATCGAAAGCGTTGTAGTTCTAGCCAGTTCTATTTAAAACGCATTGCACAAGTCAGATGATAATCCTAAACAAAGTGCATTTTTAATGTCACACTACGCGAACACTGTCCGTTATTCTCGTTAAATAATTAATGAAAGTAAAACGCCAGATACAAACATTCACAAGTCATTTCACGCGTTTATTCTGACACGTCTCTTGCTACGGCCCAGTTTGTGCACAGCCTGCTTACCCCTACAGGTAGACTCTCCACAGTTCACTTTACACACAGTTGCGCTTTTTTCCTGATTGATACGAGTCCTCAGTTTCCGTTTCCATCTATTAATGTTCCATCACACATCTGGTTTACATCGCGTTCCATGCTACATCAACATACATTTGGGGAGCACAGGATACGGTAGGGTGGAAGGGCATTACAGGGTAGATTTTCAGAAACATTTTCAATCCGATTGCTTTTGCCTGTGAATTTAGCCTCCAACCCCGGTCCTTGCTCTTTCTCCCTTACCTTTCCAGATTCTTTCTGTGTTATTACGTTTCCCAGTTCCCGCTACGAATACAAATTGGCTCGAGAAGCAGAAGAGATTCCCAGCAACTTGAAGTCCTCTGTTAGTCGAGTCTTCAGACCTCCCTCCAGGTCAGTGGATATGTGTTCTAGTGCATTACTACTTCTGTGTGGTTCTAAAAGACGAAAACCGGTAAAAGAGAACTAGCGGGAAAAGACCAAGAGAGAAAAAAAGAAGAAACGTTAAAAGGGAGGTGTGTCTGTATCTTCTCAGGGTCAGAGTGAAATTAGCCATTAAATCTGTAAAATGGACTGGTGGGGGGGACAAGATACAAAGTAGAGGGGGAATAAGGAAGGGTAGTAAAAAAGAAGTCATGGTAAGAGAATATACAGACGAGGGAAAAATAAGATTTCCATCAAAACTGTGGCAAGGATTACGCCCTAGAATCCCTTGCGATGAGCTAAACAAAAACACGTGATTTTGTGGGTGGGGAGTGGGGGATTAGTGCACGTTTGAAAACTGCACTTACATGCAACCTGTAATGTTTACAATATACAATAATGTAAAAGTATTTTCAGACTGCCTAATTTATAAAAGAGAAAGGAATAATAAAGTCTAAATTACATGACAGAATTGACTTTATTAAACAAAGTAACCGTTGTCACATCTGTAATTACTACGAGAAGATTGATACTGAATGCGTTAAATTCGGCGATACTTGCCCAATTCTTAAGGCACACGTGTTCAAATCTGCATAAAGATATATGTCATCTTGACGGTAGATTTCTGTAATATTTACCATAATTATTAAATAATTCCTGAATATTGAATGAAACTAGTCACGACAGTTTATTCCCCTAGCCTTAAACATTCACTTTACATGAGTATTTGCTTATGTACCACCTTCATCATGTATTTCGACCTTATACAGTCTTGGTTTATTGAATATTATACTTTATTTGTTTCCGTATAATTAAATGTTAATATATAAAATACTGTAATTGTGATTCTCTTGAATTATGTTGCTCTGGTACGTACATTTATAAAACTGGATACTTGGATTTCATTACTATATAATTATACCACGATATTTCTCATAACTATTAGTCACGTTTCGCTTTCTTTGTTTCCTGAAATAATAAACATTTATATTTGTCCTCTTCAAGTAAGTCATTTAGTCCAGTTATGCATTACAACCTTTATTTTCTTAATACAAAAATTATCACCCAAATAAATAAATCAAAGTACTGGGCTAAATTACAAATACACATTAATCTACGTGCCTAACCCCACACAAAGAGCTTCCTAGTACACATCACTGCGTTGTCACTCTTGTGTGTTATTCCATAAAGGACCTCCAACATTACCATTAGCAGTCAGCATATTAATAGCTATATAAAAGCACATCCGTTTCAATTTCTTTTCCCCTTTCACTCTATCTCCTCGTCTCTTATTTTATCTTTTTCACTCAACTGCTCTCAACATGCTGAATCGAAATAAAAGACAGAGACAACTAAGGCTTTTCATATACGAAAGAAACATTGGCGTGTCGCAGTCGTAATGTAGAAACCGAGGACGTGCTGGCTGTAGTACAAGGCTTCAAAAGACCTCCCCCCCGCAATTGGGACGGACGGACGAACTGATGGGCTTTTGATGGTCTCGAGTTCCGCCTAAAGCATTAAAAGATTATTCCAGCATCCAGAACTGGTGTACGCAACACCGCAGCGTACGTATAACATTGACTACTCTCTTCAATAGAAAAGTTACATTGACCCCTTTTGAAATCCATCAACAGATCAGTTTTCACTGCTTTATGCTTTACATATTAGGCTAACTCTCACAACCCCCTTAGCATCAAACAAAATTCTGCTTCTACATAAACGTCAGGGAAACGGCTTCATTTAAATGGCAAGTTTAACTCAAATGAAAATTAAACCATAACGTCAAGAAAATTAATTAATATCTGTAACTCGGTCTGCAGAACTGAGCTAAGGAATGCATAACTGATTACATAGACACTAGGAAGCAGAAATAATTCTTAATAAGAGAGCAGTTAATTTATTTTACATTAATCGTATGCTTTCACTAGTCTCTAGGAACTAACTTCTGTCACTGAAACCAAAATATTTGCACAGTTTCTTCATATGTCATAGGCATGCACAGGACGTGTAGCATGCATAGGTAAGATGAAAATTCGAGAAAACAGCTTGATTGCAAATCCTGAAGGAAAGGGAACTAAGTGGAATAGTAACGGATTGAATTCATAAAGCTTATTATAGGGACTGGTGGCGGGCTCTTGTGAGCACGGTAACAAACTTAATAATCCCTTAGAAAGCTTAGCAACTGTTAGCTTTACAAGAAGGACTTTGTTCCGTGGAGTATTTTTAATTAATTACAAAATATGCCAAAGTTGTTATAATGAGATAGTGTGATGTCTAATCTTTCGGAACCATAAAATACACCACATACAGACCTGATATCTAACAATAACGGTCAACATGAGATATTCTAATTGTTATAAAAAACTGACGTATTAACTAAAGACAGGTGTATACAGCAGGCTTACTAGTTGCAGATCGGCTGCTTTTGCGTAAACTACACTGGAGATAACTCGAAGATTATAAGCTTATAGGTTGTTGCGTCGTGTTTTCT
>NW_019059805.1:168886-200365 GCF_000696155.1 Zootermopsis nevadensis
ATGATGCTGACTCCATTATGAGAGCGATGAGTAAGCGGGGCTTGAACAACTGTTATTCTGTATAAAGATTAGCCTTCTTTCTATGAAGTTAATAACTTCAGTTTTAAAATTTTGATGGCATGGTTTTTGCAGGGTTAGATACACAAATTACAAAAAAGTATATAAGGTATCCTACGCGACGTTGTGTTTAGTTATACCTATCCGAAGCTGCAGGTGCTTTCGAACTTCACTTCAGCACTCTTAAATCACGTCCAACATTTATCTTTCTCTCCCCCTCCCCCCACCTCCGCTTCTATGTAGGCGTGTATTATACGTGATTACGATGGACGGTCCGATATAGTGATAATTACTAACACGATTACGATACTTACAATGATTGTTATTTTGATATCATATTACTTTATATTACAACCACCAAGTCCAGACACAATTTATATTATAACACACACAATATTTTGCTGTTATCAATAAACACGGAAAGAGGATAATATATAAAGTTCAAATATTCAGTTTATTTGTTACGTGAAATTTTTCCAAATGAACGTTAAGATGATAATGTTTTTCTCAGACACATTCGCAACTGATAGTTTAAGAAATAACCGCACCGAAGATGCTGTCTTCTGGGTTGTAGCGCCGCGTAATCTGCTAGTAGTTTACCAGCGTGTCAGAGGTCCTTGTTTCCATCATCACAGCGTCACAACTCAGAAGAGAGCCATCTTCAATACGTCACCATTAAATTATGATTTTTTTATGAAATATTAACTAAAATAATTTACAAAAATTGACAAATGCTTTTTGTTTTTAGGGTTCGTGCTTTCACCTGTGGTGAGATTCTACTTTTCTTAATACGAGTAAAATTACTTTATAATTTCTATTTTCCCCATTCTGTATGAGAAAAATTTCATGAATGTATCCATGAAGGGTGAAACACATCAGAAAGCAGGAAATAATATGTCACACAAAAAGTGTGATACGCCAGTGAATCTAAATCCGTAGTATTTTTCCCTCGCTGGTTGCGGGCGCTGTGGGAGGAAGACGTTGATGGATGGCTTTTACCAGTGTCCGGCACACAACAGCACGCGCGTGTCCCTCTTGGACAATTGCCGAAACAACTCCTCGACGTTATGCCGTAACTAAATTGCGTTTAGTGGGATTGACAGAATACAAGAGGAAGAAAGTGCATGGAATGAAACAACGAAAGGAAAGACAAAGTTAAAAATTGTTGTTAAAATCAGCCTTTCATTCCGAGGGTAGTAGTCAGCTGCGAAGAACTGAATGTGTAAGATACGAAGGATAACGAAGGATCCTTTAATATTGTGAAGAATTGCTCAGAGGGAAGAACGGTTTGCGTCTTCGGTGCTTCCTTTAATTTAATTTTGACCTTTCTGGTAAATTTAATTGTAAATAACGACAATGTGAAGTTAACCCTGATGACGGAGGCAACAAGGACCTCTGAAACGAAGGTAAACCTCTACTAGTTTACACGGCGTTACAAACCCAGAAGACAGCCATCTTGAATGTTTCCTCTTTGAATCTCAATCATGTCAGGGACCAATGGCAGGCTCTTGTAAAAATATTAAAAGGCAAAATCATATAAGTATCACGCTTGTTTACGCATGCAAATATGAATAAAATATCTTAAAAGCAACAAAAAAAATCATTACGTTGGTTTAGTGTGGCATTCGCTGGAATAATCAATAAATCACCTGTGTTACTGCTAGCTTAAAATTAAAGAAAGATAAAATAGATGTTCTTTATTACAATACTGTATTAAAAACTGAATATTTTCTTCCCCAGAATATTTTGGATTTTTCGACAGAGAAAGGGTCTGAGTGACTCACCCTGCCACACGCAGAAAACATTACAAGAGAAAGTTCAATGTGTCCAATCTCAAGTCCTTGGAGTCTTTACACCACATCTGAGATTTATTTATCGTCACATTTGAATCGTAGTCGGAACAAAGATGTCAAAGAGCCGGCCGCTCGCATTACAAAGCAGACAAATTGCCCATGGGTCAAGGATCTGCAACGCTTTCAGCGGTTTTCGACGGTTCTGCGTACCAGAGCCGAACCTACTGTACATTACGTAGAATACTGACCACACTCACAACTGCAGCCTCGTGTAAAAGAGGCATCTAATAGGCTACAGATCCAATATGGTATCTTTGTTTATAACACTCTTACTATCTCGACATTTTACTGAAATACAGAAATACTACAAAGTCGCCAAGATTCGAACACTCACTATACGTCTCACTTGACCTCAGCTTCTGAAAAAAAATTTATTATCCCTTTGAAATCGAAAGTCTAATTTTTAAAACTTCAGTCTCTACAGCAAAGAAAAAATAACACATCACCTTTAACAATATAGGCTGGTTAACGCTGTTTTAAGAAAATAACAGCTTATTATAAGAATTGCATGAAATCGATTAATACACTTCGTGAGCAAAACTAAGAATTATTGACCGTTAAAGCAGGTGGTATTTATAGTTACCACTATGCTTAAAAGTATTAATGCACTTGCTAAAGAGGTACAAGAATGGGGCTGGTACTTATTCTTTATGCACTATTTTATAACATTCTGCCACATACACCTCAGACATGCATGCATGTTTTTTAAAAGCAGTTTAACATTTCGTGATATGTCAAGTGCTTTGAATTGCTGTATGGAGGAAATTGTCTAATTTCCCGTGCTTGACACGAAGCTAACTTTTCTAGTTAGTATAACTGTCTCACGTATGTCTGTAGCATATATCCGGTTTATCAGAACGCGGGCCATGTTTCCCGTTTAATAACTGTTGTGGTCCTGGGTTTGACTTTGCGTGGGAGCATATAGGAATGCAATTTATTTTAGCCCCCTTTTTAAGCAGTTCAAAACAACTTATGAGTAGACCCTGTTGTTCTACTTGCAAAACAAAGTTAATGTAATAAATCCTAAAAAGTATCTATCATATTACAAATAAGACAATGGTACGTATTGCGTTGCAAGTGGGTAAAATTAATTTTTGTAAAGTTTTTCAGATTGAAATTGTAATGTGTGTTAGAAAATAAACCAAGCTTTAGTACCTACTAAAAAGAACCCTCACGGTATTTTGCTTTGGTGTGTTTGGTATGTAGCGTTACGAGTTCTACCAATACTCTTCTTTTAGATAAGGAAATAAGTATATTATTATTTCACTACACGCTACAGTTGATATAAACTGCGTATAAGGAAAGATACTTTTTCCATATAATGGGTCAATAGGACTAGCTCCTCAACTTTCTCCCGAGAGTCTAGGAGGACCACAAGAATCTGTGTATTTAACCCGACTATCTTCACATAATAAAATTTTAGACCTTGAAGATAGAAGCAAAATATTCATCCGAAACGTCGACAATACAGCCCACTTTCACAATTTCATCACCCAAAAACAGAATCACTATTAAAAATTAATCGTCGTATTCCTTGAAAGACTATTTCTGCAAAACTCTAAAGCTTAAACTCACAAATATAAGTCAGTCCGTACCACAAAGAAAACACACTTCTCTTAACGCTGTTTAAACAAATAATCGCTGTTTATCCTGAGAATCATATAAAAAATAGTATTAGTGATACTTGTTTATCGATCTCTTAATAAATATGTCAAGCAGTTGATATGCCATATTTTGAAGTGTCCGTCTATTTCAAGATGTAGACGTTGCCACGTGGAACACGCAACTGAGCTGTTGTGTTATTTTGGCTTACTCTACCAGGTAATTCTACGTACAATAAAACAGAAAGAGGTCTAATGACTCGCAAGATGAGAATTAAATTTCTCTGGTTCCCATACAGCGGAAATTTCACTAACTGCTCTTACAACAATCAGACCCCTCGACTAGTAACGTGAGACGCGCTGAAGTGTTCTGAGAGAAGAAAGGGAGGACTGTATCAGGGATGCTGTTGCCTCTTTTACGAGATTATCCTTGCCAGTGAGGCGTAGCAAATCCATTAGGTTTTGTAGCCTAAGGAACGAAATGGCGATTGTAGGAATGGAATGCTAGGGAGATGATAAAGCTTATGAAGAGGATAGAGTGAAAGACAGAGGTGATAGGTACGGGTGGGCCATCACATGTCCTACAGGCCAGAACTTTTCCCACTAGAATAACAAGCAAGGTTCCAAAGTGGAATGAAAGAGCAGTAAAGTCGCCAGTAAAGAAACTCAACTGACAGGCATTCTTTCTACTTTATTGGAAAGTTGAACCATGAAAGTGTCATCTCGTTTGGTTGGACCACAAAATGAACTTCCCAAAAAGAAATACAGGAAGAAGAAGTCTACGATTGTGTGAGAACGTATTACGTTACAGGGCATCAGGATAACACCAAGAATAAATAATCAAAATATTTTATTTATATTTACTTGCGAAGTTACGGTTATGTTCTGCGAAATTAAGTTTTGTTAAAAACTTCTGTTGGAAATTTAATGCCACCTGAGCAAAAAAACCTCTCTTAACAACTCTGATATTAAATATAAAAACAATTATTTATCTATCTTGCTAAGCCCGGAAGAAGTTTGAGGTATTTTTATCATTCCTTAATGGCCCAAAAGCACAAGTTGATTAAATATTAATAAAAGTCTCTAGCCACTGCCAATTTTGACGTTCTTTCCAAAAAAAATGGTATTTAATCAGTGGCATAGCGAAGTTCAAAACGTTCGTCGGAAACGTGACTTTACGTCATTACATCAGTACGAAATCACTGTTGGCTGCTAAGAGTGTTATTTGCACACAAAATGAACAATAATCTCTCTTAGTAAAACTTAATTGAATTAAATATCGGGTCAGAAACTGAACTCCCGTCCATACATACACAGCATGGGGTTTAACGCGTTAACTTGGGCTGTGTACATCAAACACTGGTAAGCAGGAATCTATTCGTTACGTAATGTTCTTCCTCAAAAAATAGCAGTCACTTAGTCGTGATATTTCCCGCGTTTTGTAAAACACGAAGGTACGATACCGTGTTCACAAAGCCCACAACTCCTTACCTGAACCAGGTGAATCCCGGTTTCTTTATCATCCAATTCATTATCACATTTCCATCTTCACTGAAATCTCCCAAGTGGTAAATTTCCCTTCAGGGCTGCTTACTAAAGTGCAAGCAAGTTTCATCTCCCGTATGCATACTACATGCCGTGCCCATCTTTCTTGACTTCAGTAACCTCAATAATATGGTAATATTATGAGGATTGTCGTTTTTAAAATTTTGTTGTTAATTAAGCAATAATAAAAAAATTCATGGTGTTCATATCGTAATAGGAGTAATATCAGCGAGTCGAGAGTAAAATAACAACGCTTTAACGGTAATTACCACCACGGCTTAGGTGATTCATTTAGAAGTAAAGTACATTAAAGCTCCTTCAGTCGTCAAAACCATTTCTCTTCACGGACACATTTCATTAACCGAAGTGAAACAAACTGAACGCAATTCACAAGCGAAATAAGCTAGACCTAACCTTGCGATGACGCGTCGGTGTGAAGTTTACCAGCTGTTAGGTACATGTGTGTACCTTGGCACGGGAGGTGACGCTGGACCTCCCGCGAGGAGCACTACTCCATGTGCCTCAGCCGAGCCAGCTCTGTGATGTGACAAGGCTCTCCCTTCAACACGTCATACGTCTCAACTGTCACCACTCCAGAACGACTGAGTGTCGAGCTCAAAGTAGAAATGCAAAGGGCAGCAAAAGAAACACACGAGATGACACTCAGACATAAACCAGAGGTGGTAAATGTACCTTAAAGCTTTGTTTGTGCCACATACCAGGGGCACCCGCTTCAAGGGAATGAGTTTTGTGTGTGTGTGTGTGTGTCTCGTTAAAACATATAATTTTAATGGTTATATTTCGTTTCAAATTTGTGAGGAAAATAAAAATCCGAGTCATAAAGACGGTGACTTGGCAGAAATAAGTATCAGGATAAGAGAGATTATTATCAACAGATGACTGACTTTGTTTATGCAAGATGGCTGTATCTTGATTTAATTATTTTAACTTTTTGATCTGATCCAGATGTTGATAATATCATAACTTCCACAGGATAATACAATGTTTATTACTTTTAGATCGATGATTAATTTTTAGTATAATAACGTTATATCAACTGCAGAGGTTACTCTCTACCAAACAGGATATATAGTTATAACATGTGAATTTATTATTTTTGAACACAGTTTCACGGCATTATGCTGGAAAGACTGAATAGAATTATTAAATCCCTTAGTCACGGTAATTGGTCTTTTAGCCGAAATCCAAACTATTTACATCTAGAATTAAAACTAGAACGAAAATTGATGATATCAGTAATTGCTACCAATCACAGCCCTGAAGATGGAGGCAGAAACTACCTCTGAAATATCGGTACCAGATTACATGGCGCAATAACCCATAAAACATTCATCTTCTTGAGAATACATCTTCATGTTTGTATCATTCAGTAATGTGATTCAGAAATCTAATTGTGAACGTTTTTAGGAACAGCTCAGTCCTTTTATTTTCACCCGTGTATGACTGCTTGTTCATTCAGACAGGCTCCAGGGCCCGGCAACACACCCGGATGAGAAAATGTTATGGCTCTAAGTGCACACTGTCACAATGGAGTAGGCTGAAGGCAGAAACAGAAAGATAATGGAAATGACCAGAGCACGATCAAGTGCAATGTTGAAGTGCTGGTATGTCGTGGTTTCCTTTGTTTTCTCTTGCTACTAAACATGATGCGTGAATCGCCCAGGGCGTTGTAGCCTCATATGCAGGTCTCTGCCCAGGACGTCACGACACGTGCACGAAACTAAACGAAACGCGAAGCAATTAACGTAACAGATTACTTAGGCCACGTTATGTGAAACTTAAGATATATCTCAAACCTTTAAAGTCCAGTGGTAACAATATGTACCAACAGATTGAATAATGAATAATTTTGCAATTTAAACACATTGTGTTTTTAAGTTTCGTGAGAGTCTCAGAAAAAACAACCACTATTTTCCTAATGAGTATTAACCATTTGATCTTAGCGTTCTTTTTAAAAGTGGGAACCGAGTTTTTAAATATTCTTAAAGGTATGCTCTCTCTTTTTCTCCACTTGTCATCACTGCATCTTCTCCATTTCCGAAAGGTTTACATTCTCTTAAAACTGCACGTACTAGAAGGGGTGGACTCATTTAGGAAATAATTCACATATTTTGCTACAACAGTTTATCAGTTATCGTTAATTTAAAGGGAGTATAAATTTTGCGCGGACACAAGGCTCTTATTTTAAATTTTAAAAAAAACACATACTTAGTCCTAAAAATCTGTCTAATTACAAATTATCAACGTGAGGTTACCTTTATCAGCTTGGCGTTCATATTAAGTTCCTTTACAACAGGAAAATTATTTAAGCAGTTATTAGGGTGGACCAGACAGACACATAAGATGCAGTAAGCTTACTTTATTTATGACAGACTTAAGGAGAAAAAGGTAAGATTTAAAATCAACCAAATCCATTTAAAGCATGGTTCAATTTCTACATATCTGACCAATAAAGTTTTGAATGATGATGTAGGAATAACAATTAATCTATTTCGTTGGATTGGCGATTCATGTAGGACACAATATGGAAATAGCTTTCTCAGTTGTTTCATGTATGTTGAGTTTCTGAGCCCATTTAACGTTACTCGGAGCATTTCATGACGCACTATTAGCCATGCCGTCTCCTTGTCGTCAGGAGACGTCGTGTTTCTATGGTAACATAAACACAAGACAGCAGAGATACCCCACAGACTGTGCTAATGGTTAAGTGACAACAGTATTTTTCTTAACACTTTCAACATTGTTAAGTAAACTTATGTAGTTCCGGTTAGGCACTGAGAGTCAAAGTCGCACAGGGAGAGTAATAATCAGACTCCCAATCTAATCCATACCCTTGTTGACCAACAAAATAAGGTATATTTTCGTAACATCTCGATCCACACCTCTAAAATGCTTGCATATGCTCTATGAAATTAATATGTAACCAGATATGAACCGATCGATTCGCTTGTTACATCTCCATGGATGGATGCGTCAGATGTCTGCAAAACAAGACATTGATATAATTGTATCTAAAATGACTTAAATAATATACTTGAAACTTCGTACAACTGAAAATCCTCTTACAAATTACCAAAGCGCACATGCGTACCCAGAAATGTTTACTAATTCCATAGATTTTCTAATTGTCACTTTATATCTAAACTTGAACATGTCTGTATTTGATCTCTGTCAACACTCACTGACTGTGTGCGAAGCTACTAATTCTTTTCTACAGTTTGTGTTCTTGCATCATTGTTTCTATTTATTGGGAAATTCATTTGCACATACGGCTGTTGGCATCGTATTTGTTACAACTTGCAACGTCGGGAGTCAGCGGTTAATAAAAGTATTCTTTAATCATGAATTGAACACGACCGAGGTATGAACTATCTGAAGTTGTGAATACCTTTCCAAACTAGGGACAGGTTGACGGCCTTGAACTGTAATACTGTATTGCTAACATAACATGTCCGTTCACAAACTCCAAAACGGATAAAACATATGATCCAAAACCAACGCAGGTTTCCCCTTATGCTAACAAATTACAGTTAGTAACACCAGAAGTAGATTTTCTGAGTGTACAATGCGATTATTCCATGAATTATTTATAGGTTAAAGGCTGATCGAAATGTCACGCCAGCTACAAAAATAACGTAAAAAAAGAACCAACCTAACCTAAAACAATCAAACATAACAAAACATACCTAACAAAAAATAACCTAACCTCAACAAACAAAACCCAACAAAACTCTATGAACTAGGCCTCCATTCGGAAAACCCTTTGACTGATATTGTCGTGACGATGTCATGACACTGACCTTTCCGATACCTCAAACTGACATAAGTATTGTTACTCAATCTCTTACAGATCGGCTGAAATACGAGTTTGAAAAAAAGACTTTCGAATGACCTTGAAAATTTTAAAGGCCTCTATTCGGAAAACCCTTGGATTGATATTGTCGTGACGATGTCATGACACTGACCTTTCCGAGACCTCAAACTGACATGAGTATTGTTACTCAGGCTCCTACAGATCGGTTGTAATATGAGTTTGAAAAAATGACTTTTGAATGACCTTGGAAATATTAAAGGCCTCTATTGGGAAAACCTTTGGACTGATATTGTCGTGACGATGTCATGACACTGACCTTTCCGAGACCTCAAACTGATATGAGTATTGTTACTCCGGCTCTTACAGATCGGCTGAAATATGAGTTTGAAAAAATGACTTTTGAATGACCTTGGAAATATTAAAGGCCTCTATTGGGAAAACCTTTGGACTGATATTGTCGTGACGATGTCATGACACTGACCTTTCCGAGACCTCAAACTGATATGAGTATTGTTACTCCGGCTCTTACAGATCGGCTGAAATATGAGTTTGAAAAAATGACTTTCGAATGACCTTGAAAATTTTAAAGGCCTCTATTCTGAAAACCCTTGGACTGATATTGTCGTGACGATTACATGACACTGACCTTTCCGAGACCTCAAACTGACATGAGTATTGTTACTCAGGCTCCTACAGATCGGTTGTAATATGAGTTTGAAAAAATGACTTTTGAATGACCTTGGAAATATTAAAGGCCTCTATTGGGAAAACCCTTGGACTGATATTGTCGTGACGATGTCATGCCACTGACCTTTCCGAGACCTCAAACTGACATGAGTATTGTTACTCAGGCTATTACAGATCGGCTGAAATATGAGTTTGAAGAAATGACTTTCGAATAACCTTGAAAATTTGAAAGGCCTCTATTCTGAAAACCCTTGGACTGATATTGTCGTGACGATGTCATGCCACTGACCTTTCCGAGACCTCAAACTGATATGAGTATTGTTACTCAGGCTCTTACAGATTGGCTGAAATATGAGTTTGAATAAATGACTTTCGAATGACCTTGAAAATTTTAAACGCCTCTATTCGGATGACCCTTGGACTGTTATTGTCTTGACGATGGCATGACGCTGACCTTTCCGACACCTCAAACTGACATGAAGTTTGTCTCTGAGGCTCTTATAGTTCGGCAGATATATCCTTTTCAAAATATGACCTTTGAATGACCTTGAAAATTTTCAAGCCCTTGATTTGGAAAACCCCGGGACTTATAATCTTGTGACTGTGACATTATATGGACCTGACTGCGAACTCTAACATACGTGGATAAGATCAGTAAATTCCCTAAGGTTCGGCGGAAATATGTCTTAGAATAATTCGTCTTTAAATGACATTGAAATTTTCAAATGATCATTCAACAAAATAAAGGGTTGACATCGTCGTGATCGTGAAATGACTTTTTTAGTTACGTGACCTTACCGTATCAATAAAATAATAACAAAATCTAAAACAAAGCAAACGTAAACAGAACGTAAAACTTTAGAGAATTGAAATCCAAAGTTATCAAACAAAGGATTGGACTAAAATCACACACAAGAAAAGCCCAGAAAATAGGGTAAATAAGACAAGCGATAAAGAAGGACAGGCATGAGGAAGGAATAGGGATTGATTTTTGTCAGCACGTGCTTAAGATGAGCATGATTGCTGGTTTGCGTGATTTCTCTTACACCTCCATTTATTGCAGCCTATGGCAAGGTGCTTATAACAGGATAAGGAAGACTAGACAAAGTCCTGTCCGGGTCCTCTCACTATGTTATATTACTCCCATGATGGCATAAGGCTACCCTCGACGTCCGCAAAGGAGGGGCCATTCACTTGGTCGTCTACAGATCAGAGCCCCTCCCTCATTCTGCCTTGTTCCCACAGTGGCCAGCTTCCGTTCTGGTTTGTCTTCTCTTTTTATCATAATCTTAACCAAAGTTGTTCGGGTGCTGCACGAAATGCTCCTCAGGGTCAAGCCAACAACCGCGAACCTACGCGGTGATATGACAATGTTCCTCTGGCTTCTCCAGTAATTAAAACCCGATCTTCGTCATCAGGTTATCTACCGAGAATGTTTTCCTAAAAATAGTTTTGTGACAAATCTCGATTCAGAGTCCGACAATTTGGCTAAATTTTATTTTCTGTTCCAAAAATACCTTATGATATTAAGATACGTGGAAAATAAAGAGCATACACTGATCAACACATAGACATTCAGAGCTCAATATAGCACAAAAATTGCAGTTGAAATTTCCATTCTGGTATCATGAAGAAGCTGAATCTACTCTTATTATCAAAAATACTGACCAAAAATTTGACTTATATGGAGCTGTTACTCGTGGGACAATTTAAAAATTCAAACAAATTTACCAAAATATTAGTTTCGTAAACAGCCTGTGTGTGTTTTCAAAAGGTCTGTTCTGATTTCTTACATCGATAACTATTCTGTCGCGGTAAATCTGCCATTTCTCCTAACTGCTATGAAGAAGTTAAATTTAGTACAGGTTAATTTGACTTCAACCTACTGCCATATTATGACAGACTAAATTTTTGGCTGCGTTCTAGAAAAATTCTCCTCGTGTTAAAAACTATAATTTATTACGCCTGAAATAAATTTTGCAGGCGGCTGGACTCGAAATAGAACGACTAACCACTTATGATGCATTCTGTCATGTCTAGTAACAAATCTGTCAGTATAATAGCAAATAATGGTCTGAAGATAAGCGTAAAGCCATCTACCAAAATGGGCAGGCATATAGAAAATATACTTCAGACAATAGACAATGTCCAAAATACCACGCGTAATGCTTGCCCATTTTAAGGTTTCCAAAATTCGACCAACCAATACACATTCAACCTGAAGATATCAACTGCAGTGTTTGCCGAAACGTTGTGTAATACTCAATATTGGTCGTGGCTCACTCCTAAAAGCCAAAGTAACAATTTCTTATTTTTATTCAAGTACTGACAGAAACCTTGAGAATGATTTTCATTATGCCCATACATTAGAGAATACATTTCTACTAAGTTCGTATGATACAATTACATTAGCGGATATGAAAAGATGAGAACATGCATTACGAAAAACTACAGGCAGATATCTGGTCGATCGCACGCACATACATTTATGTATGCTTTTACTTTAAATAATGACTGTTCCCGCATTATTTTGTAAAACCTGTATCAGACGACAGTTGGACTAAAAACTAAAACGATATGAACATATCAGAAATTGCGCTATCAGACAAGAATTAAGTACAAGCTCGGCTGATGTAGTAATGCTTCTATCATCTGAACAGACTGAGAGAAAAAATTAGCCAGAAGATTTTATCTACATAAACCACAATATGGAAGAGGGAGATCTTGTAAGGTGCAAAGACAAATTTTGAACGCAGACAATGAAGTCCGAACAGTCCGCCTAAGCGTTAAGACAAATTCAGGTTCTGAAATGGCTGTATTCTGGGTTGCAGCGGTGTAGTATGCTGTAAGTTTACCGACGTTTCAGAGATCCTTGCTGATCATGGAGGCAGAAAGAGCCTCTGTAACGTCGATAAACCTCTACCAGACCAAACTGCGCTACAACTCAGAAGACGGCCATCTTCGTACACAGTATCGTAAGATCCTCGAATCCCACTCACAAGCTAATCATGACGATGAAGATGATAATGATAATGTATAGAACTAAGAGAACAGACTATAATGGAATACTTCTATAATAGCTCTGAGTTTACTTGCTCAGTTGTGTGCTTGAAAGTACATTTTATTGGAACGACAAATATACTGAGGCAGAGGACGCTTGTTTGCCACCGGACTCATTACTGAGTTGAATTCAATAACTAACTAACTAGATGGCTTACCGAACCGGAAGGTTTATCATCGAATTAACCAAAGCCCTCCACCGGACCTTGTCCTGGGCCAACAAAATCCAGTCTCCTTCAACTCCTATCTCCCATATATCCAGCCTGAGATTATCCTCCCATCTACGTCTAGGTCTCCCCAGCGGTCTCTTCCCCTCAGGCTTACCAACCAGTACCTGGTGCACACCTCTTGTCCCATCCATGCGCGCTACATGCCCTACCCATCTAATTCTTCTCGACTTAATCACCCTGATAATACTGGGGGAGGAGTACAAATTTGAAGCCTTAAATTTTGTACTGCGGTTAATTTAGGCTAAACCAAAAAGCAGACAAGTCGGCCAGTGACAATTATGCCATATCATTTAACCAAATGATTAGTAGTAGACGAAGTTGTCATTTATGATGTAATTTGTTGTTAGGATTACACAAGTTCGTATGGAAACAATCTTGCAACATCGCAATCTTACAGTTCTGCCTCTATCTGCACGACTAATAATGATCTCAGAAGCCAGCTTCTTTGTTTCCAGATTCGGAACAGACAATCGGTGAAACGCGATAGGTAAAACAGAAGAATGATTTAAAATATGTTAATGACATTCGCTGAAGAAATAAGTACTTACTTTAGGTTGGAGATTGCCGGTTTGGAATAAACTACTTCTGCAGTGTGTTTTACGGAGACGGACGTTGAAGTGTAGTGGCACCGTAGTAAATTCCAAGCCTGAGGGAAAGAATAAGAATTGTTATTTCAAAGTAGTACTCAACTTTTCAAATCCTACAGAGTTATTTTTGTTCTAACTGCTTGTCTCCTAGCTCGATAAATAAACTCGGAGAGCATGAAACGCGCTGAACAGTGGAGTCTGCGTGTTTTTTGTTTCTTGGGAGTACGCAGACAGCCTCTAGTGACGGGTCGCCAAATTAAGTGCCAGTCTTCGCGACGCGGTGTCAGCTCAAGGGGACGGAGAGAAAGATTGGGCCGAAACGCCGGGGGTTGGAATTGCACCAGAGGAGATGGGCGGGACACACAATCAACTCTTTTCGTAACTTCAAGTCTATCCTAACTGACACCTGACCCCAGAACCAGGGCGGTGCAAGACTTCAAAGCTACAGTAAGTTTCAAATAAAAAAACAACAGTCACTTTTTCTGCCGTCAGATATTACGTAAATGCATTACACTGCACACACGGATACTGCTAAATAATTAAATGTTAGTTTATCAAATCTAAAACTTCTTGACGATGGTGAAGAGTCAATTGAATAAAAAATTTCTTGGATATTATCCATCGTCTACGATGGATAATATCCAAGAAATTTTTTATTCAATTAAATGTTAGTTAGAAAGAATTATCTAAGTAAGTCACATTACGAAATTGAGACTTTTAGGGTCACAATTTAAGCGGGGAATCTGACAGGCTTCATCACTATCAGACTTTCAAGGTCTCTGCCACAAGAATATATATAGATATACGATTACTGTGGTCTAGTACATAACGAAGAACTTCATGATTTGCAAGATGGCAGACTATAATTAGTGTAATGAAACCCATAGCAGCCTTCAAAAGTGCCATGCTTCAAGGTCACTAAAATATTCATCCATCTCTTACCGCGCGGCTCCAAGTCACCATACAGCGTTTCTACCCTTGCTACGGTGCGAGTTCTAAGCCGTCTTCATTCGACCGGGCCCCTTTGTTTGTATTGCAACGCCGTAAAATTTTGCTGTGACCTTGATTCACGCAATTTTGTGACTGCTAATTGTGAAGACTTGGCGTATCTTGTGAGAGTAATCGTGCACAAATAAATATGGAGCAGAAAACTCTTTGAAAGGCATCACTTGGTGGTCATGTGATGCTCTCATTAAAATTAATCTTATGCAGATGTGTAGGGAGGATGGGAATATCGCCTTGATGATGGCGGCAGTAAGAACATCTGAAACATCTCTTGATTTCTACCAGATAACATGGGACAACATCCCAGACACAGTCATCTAAACTTTCATTGCGTAAAACTTACCAAATCTGATATGCATTTATTAAAACTCCTTATTTAATAACCCACTTCATATTTTCTAAATAACAGTACGGAAATAATATTTGGGGGTGTGGTTTGGATTAAGTTGGCTTAGGAAAGAACTAGTCGCGGGCTGTTTAAAAACGGTAATGAGCCTTCGGGTTCCATAAAAAGTTGGGATTGTTTACACTGTCTGAGCGTGCTATTAGCTTCTCAAGAAGGACTCTCCTCCATAGAGTTAGTTAAGAGCGGACTTCTGAATTTATGTGCAACAATTTTGGTCAGGCGTCCTCAGGATACTCTTTATAGCACTGTACAGAACAAAGACTCATATTGGAGAGAAGTGAAAACAACACTTAATAACTAATATCGCTTCTCTGCCCAGGCTGACACTGTGATGTGACGTGGACAGTTATTGTTAGGGCGGGAAACTGAAGGGTTACAACTAAGCTACAGGGGATCAAGACGCAGAAATGGGTTACAACTTCTTAATACCTTCTTATTTCCTCTCCTTTCCTTTGTACGTTTCCCTGATCTGTAAGCTCTGTATTATTCTTTCACCTCTTTATTACACTTCTCACTTCTTCTTATTTCATTTTCGATTAACTTGAAAAGGTATTAAACATCCTTGACCAATATATCGTACACTGATAAATATATCATTATTATCAGTTTCAGGACGAAAGCATATAATAACAAAAATATATTTTCTTTTATTTGAAATTCATTCTGTTTCATGTATAAATAAACAATATGGCGAGTGCAAAATTATAATAAAATATAGACACAAAATGTAATGGGAATGTCGTCTTCTCTCGTGTGTTAAACAGCGTGACAGTCAGTATTCTTGTGTATTAAATTAATATTATCAAAACATTAAAAATATTATCAAGAATTATAAGCCTTTTATCATCTTCAAGCCTTAATAACAAAGAAGCAAAATTCCACAATAAATGACACTACGCTGTAACTTTATTATTATACACTCGGCAACGCTTTTACTAACTATAGGCGAGTATAAATGATTTTAGACTTAGTCTTGTTCTTGCCTTCAAGTGACTAGTTTTCATAATAACCTTTCGGCCTGCGATCTTTTGAGGCTGATAAGTAATCGCGCTGATGATGTAGGCAGCAAGGACTTCTGAAGCGTTTGTCAACGTCTACCAGACAGCCATCTTCAGATTCATCGCCGTGAAAACTTCAAATCACATTATCATAAGTCTTAATCTATCACAGAAAGGGAAACAATTCATAAGATATAAAAATATGTTGAAAACAAACAAAATTTATATAAAACAATATACGAGCTATTGGCAACGATTAGTTAAAAATTAATTAAAAATCCGATATCATGTATTAGTTTCGATTAATCGAATAACAGGATTAGGTAAATAGTAATTTAAATATTTACTAATTTAGAACACAGCGCCTACCTAACATAATTTCGCAAAGGAATTTCCTCGTTGGAGATTACAAATTGTGCTGTCTGTCTGGTAAGAAAGCTCCGTTGATTGTGTTGGTACTGTAAGCCACAACAATTGTGAACTGCGTGCATCAGTGATTTGAAATAATTCGCCTTCAGTTGTTGTTGATACGTCAGTTGTAACAGAAACAAGCCAGGGAACATGTGGAACATCCTCTTTCTACAATGCAGAATATTGAGGACAGGATATGAAAGTCCCTGCTACTAACTCTCTTGTCATCGGCGATGTGCGTCTTCTCCTCTGTGCTACTAGCTTCATGCAACAAAGGCAGATGACACAAACAACACAATTTTATAAAAATCATAACCGTCAATGAACTGCAATAATAGATAATTTCAAGGACTGCAAAATAATGTGTTATATATGTACATTATTATTATTATTATTACGGTTAAAATAACATTATTTTTATTACAATCATAATTACGTTTGCACTATATGTTTCGACCTCAAGAGGCCATCATCAGGAGTACGACGCCCCGAAGACAAAACATGTACTACCGAAAGTGTGATTATAATAATAACACGAAGGATGTGTTCACAAAAATATAAATATACATGCATATAGCTGTAACACTAAATGTTCAAAATATTATTAGTTTCGCTACGATATCATCCTCAATTTTTTAACATTAATCCTAGTCTTCATACTCCTTACAGAAAAGCTAGGATGATTTTAGTATGTTAAATACTGAAGTATAAGATAATTACAAATACGTTTATAATTAATTGGGCTTAGTAGCGTGTTCAAACTAAGGCGATGAGATGGGCGAGACGTGCAGCACGCACCGGGAAGACAAAATTGTAACCAGAAAACGTAAAGAAATGTGATCCACTGGGAGAACCAGACGCTTATGAAGGTATAATATTAAAATGTATCTCAAAGTAATCGGTTGTCAAGGTGGTAGGAGGGAGTTAAATGACTCTGGACAATGTCGCGGATAATCTTCCTAAACAGCATTAACCAACTGGTCTTTGTAACGGAGATGTTTTACGTATTCTTCGCGGTACTGACTGAATGAAGTATCACTTAGATGTGCTTCGACTTCTCTCCTTGTTCCACTTTTCATCACTTTACCTTCTCCGCTTCCAACCTTCTCTTTACCCTAACTTTACCAGAAGGACGAGCGGGCATTGCCTTGGAACCTTCACATCCGTAAACTTATCTATTTTCCTGCCCCTTCTCCCGTTAAATGTAATGGTTTTACTACTCCCCACCTTCTATTCTCTCTCAATTACTCGTTTTTAAAATCTAAACGGTATTTCAGCTCTTTTATTTGACGTGACCCAAAAGTTGTTTCCTGAGGATGGGAATCCAACTGCATGTAAATATACACAAATCTATAAAATCTTCTCGGGCAATCAGCCGCGTTAGCTGGTTACCGTAGATTTACTACGGTAACCAGCTAACGCGGCTGATTGCCCTAGAAGATTATTTTGATTGTACTCGCCGCGAAAGTCTCAAATCCTATATACAAATCTGTCGAACAAATGTTCAAATGTTACAATTTCAGTTAATTTATTCAATGATGTCAAGATCGAGATGACAGTTTCGTATTGAGACAGAAAAATTGATATCCATTAAAACTGTTCATACCAAAGAAGATTAATTCTCTCCGTAGTTCATGGACAACGACCCTGCAGCCTCTCGAAGCCACATGCAAAACATTTTATTGGCCGTTATTTATCCACGAAGGATAAACAGAGGACGAGTCAAAGTGCATCGCTTTGTAGTCGTTCCGTTTGATTTAGATTGCATCTTGACGACTAAATCTTCGCTGCATCCACACACATGATGGAGACATAAACCGCAGTATTGCACGTTTAATATACAGAGTGAAGTGCACTAAAATGTCAGATAACTCGGCATTTTTCCCCGTTGTTCCTGTTACGTGTGTTAAAGATGGAATATTTAGAGAAAGGACAGAAAAATAGTAAAGAATTACGCCCACGCGAACTGGGAGACTCCAAACCCCAAAATACATCTATAAATGCCATCTAACAGGAAGACGCCAAACTAAAGTGCCTGGGTAAAGACTGGGTTCGGAAGAAGTAACCCTTAAATGATCTAATTTAGTGATAAAATATTATGATGATATTAACATAACGTAAAAATAGTGATGAGCAACAGATTTCGTTTATATTTACATGAAACTATTGTAATAATACGAGACATTTATTTTCGGATTCTTACACACGAATCTTGATTTCGCGTTAATTTTATAGAAGCAAACAAGTTGTCTTATTTCTTAATTAGTCCACCTGCGTTTTGGATTTTTCGTATTGGCCATTCATATATCGGACTAATTCAGTCATCATCGAATTTACGTTATTTAATTCATTCCATGCCATAAACTGGATTTACTGGTCAGGAACAATTTCCACTTTGGTGTTTAACACTGTCAGAAAAGACAACTTACCTCGACTCTTCTTCGTCAATTCTAATAATACGCTAGTAATTTTATAAATGGAGGGTGTAAGACAACATGGATACTACGTATATACATATTAAGGCGATTTTGTTAAATAAAACTTAGCAGAAAAAGGGTTGAAACCCGGAATAAACACGACCCACATATAGAGAACTACACATTCATCCTACACGCGCATAAAAAGCTGAATGGGAAACTTTGATGGCAATTAACAACGCGAAGAACTGGAACACATCCAGTTCCTTGCGAAACAGTAAAAATTATTTTTCTCGAAACTACAATTGGAAAGAAAATAATAAGCAGCTTAACGGGGATTAAGAATAAAGTTACTGCCAACTATAACTAATTAATCTTACACAATGGAATTTTCTACTTCAGATTTAACCCGTGAATAAAGACGTTTTTGCGACATCTACAGACATCTCACTACAATAAAGTACTTGTTAATAATTCGGTAGTTGTCAGGTAACACCAAGTACGACTGTGGGCAGGATTAGAATAAGGGAAGTCACTAATCGCACTATTAAGAATTCTTTGTACAAAGCGCACAACTTTTAACTCTTGTATTCTCGTACACTGTCTCACGACGAGGACGTGTTTGTTCATATACGTACTATCTGCAATAGAAGAATTAGACAGACTCGTCACGCATAACATATCGTAAAACCTACATATCTGACCATTAATACCCTTTTCGAGGAAGTTCCTTGTCACATAAAGACATCGTAGTAGATCCGGCGCCATAATTGGACCAGAATTAATTTGAGACAACTCAGTGGACGCACGATATATTATCTGGATCACGTGAGTGTGATAGTTATCGGAGAATCAAAGCTCCAAAGATCAAGAGAAAAATCATGTAGCAATGCAACAGAAGTAATATAACTGATTGAGATCAAAAGAGTTGAACTATCTTTGAATTTAGGGCAATCAGGACACAAACCATTTACTCCACAGCGTTTGGTCACACCTGTGGAGGTAAAGTTGAGAACTCTTCAGGTATATTGAGACACGCATGCGTCTACAGCGAGTACTGAGTGTTACTTTATAATAGAAACAGTAATAAAAGAACGCCGGTCGCCTGACTGAACCCTTTCTCCAAGCTTTAGTGCCGCAATAAACTTAGCTAGACCGCAAGCCAAGAAACACCACACAGAGAGTGAGTCCCAATTGTATGAAATTATGAGGATGAAGGCGACAGGTAAGTGAAGACTATGTCTCATAGTCGGGCCGCTCATCTAATAAAATGATTTCATCCAACCCAGGAAAGAGACCGACTCAACTTTGAGGAATATAACACAAGAAAAAAAATCTGACTGCTGCTTGAAGTTCTAAGAAAGGAAGATAGAAAAAATACACAAGCCTTCAATAAAAAGTTAACAGATTTGAGTAGTTTTGTTATGTGAGAATCCAGGGTAGATGTTTGGGGCTTGAGAACCTATCTTCTTATTAAGACGCTAATAAAATATCACGGTTTATGGTATGGACTTTACCATTTCAATCTGCTAATATAACAATGATCCAGTAAGGAAAAATATACATTTGGAACATATTTTTGCGTTAGCAATACAAGGCAATTATCTAATATAGCCTATGGACCATGATCTGTACGAATATACATAGGCCTATATTATTGCACAACGCAGAATGTTTCATACGATTTACCGAGGGACTAAAATATAATTTGCCATTGACCTATCTGCATCTTCCAGTATAAGCAGTCGATGTGTCTTCATGCTCTGAGGCATTCGATTGCTACGTTATAATAAATTTGTAGCTTGTTTGAATTTGTTTTCAATAAGAACAGTTTAACTTCCGTATGAACTCTATTCAGTAACTGTAATCAACTGATCTGAATGGAAACATGTTTTAAAGTACATTTTTTTACGTGAGCCAATTTTTGATTGGATACTTTTTTTTCTGCTGCAACATTTTCGAAGGGTCTCTGATCAAGTCAAGAATCCCTTCGAAAATGTGAGATCATTAACGATACGAGATAAATTGAGAAACGAGAAGGAAGAATTAATTACACATTTACAGCTCCCATTCCTCTGACTAAATCTGGAATCACAAGAAAATTTAATAATAAAACTGGACATTGAACGGATTTGTACTGATGATTATGGCTTATTTCTTAAGTTAATGTTCTCCTAAGTAAAGGCGTAAAACTGACTTTTACAACTGACAAAAATGTCAAAATTAGTAGCAAAATTCAAGCAACAGATAAGAGTTTTTTTACAAAGTATTTATGGATGTAGCCAATCACAGTAGTTGTGCTGTCGCTCGAACGTGGAAATCATGGGTTCGAATTCCACTAAGGCATGGCTGGATATCACCTTTTATGTATTATCCTGTAACGTGTGGGTAGAAGCCTTGCGTCTGGCTGATCAGTCATCCAAGAAGTCCTATCAAATCTCAAAAAATGATAAAATAATCTGGCAGAAAATTTCTCCAGAAAGGCAAAAGCTCGGAGTAGTCTTTTGTACCTAAGTCTTGCACGGTAGCTCCTAACTTCAACATCTGGGGTTCAACGTGGACTGAAGCAGACATTTTTTCGTCTCTTTTAAAGAACGAAGAAATCAGTAGCGTCTCAGACTTGTGCTGTGCATGTGCCAAAGAACGTGTTCTTATTTAATGACGTATACCAAAGCTGAAGGCCTGATCGTAAACATGGCGCGCGGTGTTACTGTCTAATGTGATCTCCACAAAGCAAGCTTTTTATTTGATTCTGCTCTGCTGTTTACATTGTCTCTAGCAGGAGAGACAACGCCAGCGTCATCTACCCATTTGGTGCAGGGTGACGAGTGCTGACCGTGGTCCTAACACAGAACAGATGTCTCAGTGGGCGATTTGTGCCGACTCCAAACAAGTCAGTCCACGGGGCAAAGTCCTCTTGCACACGCTGATCGTCGTTGTTATTCCTCAAGGTTTGTTACTACATTCACGAAACGTTAGAAGAATCTTTCATTACACATTTGTACTTTATTCTATTCAAAGTATCCATTATCTATAATTTTAATATTTGTTTGGAAACCCCTTGTTAACAAAGACCAAACTGTAACTCACATTCCCGACAAGAGTAAAAAGGAGGCTGATATTCATTCATCTTGTGTGTATCCAGTCAACGCAGTAAACTGAGCTAAGCCCCCTGAAGTAGCTGGGCATTTTCATGTCTGGAAATGTGATTTTCCGAGTTACAAGCACCAATAAGAACACAAGGCGATGCAACCTGGAATGTCACAACCAATATTTTAACCACCACGAAGGCTTGAAATTTCCTGAACTGTTTTTGGCGTGTTTAACGATGTTCTATCAACTGCAGTTATGTAGCGTCAAATTACATGAATGGATAACAATATCTACAACAGAGGATCTGGTTTGGCAAATAATTCTCCCACTTCAAATTTCTTATTTATTTCACCAGATAATTTGATCTCATTTATTCCCTACCTATTATGCATAGCTATATTATAGGTCCTAAATCATAAACTTCCAGATGTATGTCGTTACGATAATACTCCCAGTTATTTGGGGGCGGATTAACCACAGTCTATATGATTTAAAAGAAATCTAAAAATTAATTTAGAAAATCTGTTGTAAAAGTTAGAACGTTTAAAAACAAACAAATAAATACAAAAATAATATTATTTAACGCACAACATAAATAAATTGTTGCTAAGACCAAAAATTTACGACAGTGGAACGTCGTTAATATCCGCTGGGATTATTTCTTAAAAATATATTTGGTTACACAATGTATTAAATTTTAAATAAAATCCTTAAAATTTTAAATAAAATTCTTAAAATTTTAAAATGTGTATGTTTGGAAAGAAACCTAATTATTTGTCACATCTGCGTGTTTTCTTTCATCTTATTTTTGTGGATTATCCTTAGTTTTGATTATCGGCGAAAATATATTTCCCAACCAAGCCGGATAATCGGGAGTGTTCTGTAACATGAGAAAGTTATACCTCCTTGAATATGAGATCAATTACACTCCTGCACTCAAAAAAGAAAATGTCGAAACAACTTGCATAGTTGTTGTTACCGCCACTGCCAGAACACACAAGAATCTTCCAATTATTGGAAGTTAGCCAAGAAGCTGGGTAAATCTCAATGCACACACACAGAGTTCAGAGGTTTTGGTGTGGGCATCCAAGTTGAAGAACAGGTGTTAAGTACAAAAGAAGACTACCGCACACATAAGCAGCATGTGTCAGCTCACGCAAATAGTAAATTAAGAAATGCAATCTTAATGGCAGACTAATAATTAATAACATTCATCCATCAAAATACGTCCTTAACTTGTAACAAAATAAAAACGAAATTATGCAAGAATGCAGTTAATTAGATTTATAATGTGTTTATTTGCAAAGCCTTTTTGAATAAATATGGTACTTATTACAGTAATACAGAGTGTTCCGTCTAAAACGCCACCTTATATGCTAAACGTGAAATGATTCACACACGAAACAACAAAATTGATGAAATATTAAATTACTGCAGCCATATCCCGTCGTTGCAACGGCTGCACTGTTTGAAATCGGTACGGCAATAAATAAGCTATTTTGCTGTTAAATAAGCATTTATCACAGACAAGTAATTCCTGTGTCCGGAAATCCGAAATCTCGTTGTCTTAATCATTACTTCCTTATCAGGATACGCATTGCTAAATTCTTCATAAACAGCAGCAAAAGATTTAGTCACGAAGTACAGTACTGGAGAATGAAAACACGTTCTACTCTTGAATTACACCACGTGCGAACCTGAACAACCTTCGTACAACTTGAGTGAGCGGCTGCCTAGTAACAGGGGTGACCTTGACTCAAGTGTAATATGGGAGGATGGTAAGCTATGGGAGATGAACTGTTTTTACCGATCGCAGAGAGTTAAAAATACAAGCTTTCGGCGAATTCCAATGGCAATGACTGGCTTACCGTACCAAATATAATAAAAATCCGTCAAGAGTTTATCGCGTCAGAACACGCTGATAGCATACATAACATGCATCGTGCAAAGAACCCTTATAGTACACCTTCAATGTGGCGACAGGCCTACATTGTAACTATGAAAACCACTTTAAGATATCGGGAAATATTCCCTAATTCCCTAATTCGTTATTTATTAACACCACACAACATTTATTAAGTCGAACGTCGCCCAAACCTGTCAAAGACCGAGGATGCACATCGTCCCTGAAGAATATTAAGGCTGCTCGGAAACAGAAACAGAGGCGTAGTTACGAACACATGTTCGGTCACCATAAGACAGTCGTTTGTAAGTCACAGAGGTTACATAACAGCGTGAAAGTCACTGTGGTAATGCCCATGAAACAAGTGTTTGGCTTCTTTGTGATCCTCGGCGAATTCCAAGATCTGAATGCCAGTCAAGATTTCTCCCCTCCAGACATTTAATGTGATGGTGACTTTGATCAAAGCTTGTTGCTTTTATCTGCTACTAATTGGTCAGCTTGTCAGTTTACAGTTCTTATCGTGACTTGTGGAGGTGGAGTGTCACAAGTCACAAGTATCGCCCTATAGGACGTTTTTTAAGTTCGTACCAGATGAAGAAAACATCTACATGGAACAGAGTCATTCTTTAGAATTGTAAAAAAGAAGTCAACGCATAATATAAGGTTCTATGGCGGCATATAACAGAAGGGAGTTAATAAAACCACGAAAAATAAAAAAATGTATATATATACATTATATATATATATATATATATATATATATATAAGAGAGAGCAAAATGGAGTCTGCATGCTAAAGATGAAGTACGGGATAGATCATGTAATTTATGGAGACGTGAACGGAAAGTATCTGGATGGTGGGCAATGGAAGGAAACAGAGAAATTGAGGTTGTAACTCGAAGTCGTAGACAGATATCATAAACGACACACAGAATTGTATATAAACACACCGACGTGTTTAAAGCCTTCATATGACTGTCAAAAGAGATTCAGAACTAGGTAAAATAATCAACCATCTTAAAAAGTTGTTTGGTATTAAACGAACCATGTTAACGGCTGTTGTCTATGTCCGTTTATTTAAGTAGACTTAATATACAAATTTCTGTTTTAGTAACTTTAATTTGACATATTCCATGATTACAGGTATCTTTTAAGTCAAAATGGATTCTGCAAAGCAAAGAAGTAATCTTAACGCGTAGCTACTAAACGTGCATTATATCTGGAAACTCTTACTGCCACTTTGCCGCAGAGGGAAGTCCTGACAATGTCCACGTCATTATAGGAAGGTCTTAAAAATATTTACGTTCACTCAAAAGAAATATGTGGTTTATTATTGCCAATAAATTATAGATGCGCAGTTAAACGTCATTTTAATGGTGTGCATTAAGCTACAGTTCATCAGATCAATACACAAACACATGTATTACCGACCGCTGTCAAGAAAGGATGCTGTTTAAATGTTATTTAGCCGATACGCAATTTTGCTCTGGTTTCAAACGTTAACCGACGCCACATTCATGAAATGGGGCAAATATTGAATAGCACCGTCTGGTAACTTTCGTTCTATGTCCTAGAACAACTGAAGCTAAGTAACAAATGTGCAGTTCATTACAAAGATCATATTTGTGAATGAATTTATACAACATTGTACCTGTTAAACTTCAGTCAAAATTTACGGTTCTCAACCTGTGTGTCGCATCATCTACAGAATGAGGATTTGTTACAACTTTATATAAAACACATATATTTTTAATCTGGAATCAGACAGGCCTAATAATCAAAAACGAAAAATACACTGTAATTTATTTCCGTGACCTTCTTATGCCTGGATAATTTTCAATTACACGTAATAATACAAATATCATATTGCATTCTAATTAATATACCTCAACAGAAATAGGCCTATATTTCGAAGCCATTTTTCTGTAGCAGATTTCGTTATGAAACAACAGCGAAACATTTTTCTAACCTGAGCAATGATGCATATTCGCCGAGTGGGGGCTCCTACAGCTTATAGAGTCTGCCTGGGGTCACGTTAACTTGTTCCTTTTCATGGGTGGCTATGTTCGGCTTCAATATGTAAACAAGCTAAGAAAATTACTGGTCTTAAATTTAGTTCTATTATATGACTCATTAAGACAAGAATTCGTTAATATTATGAGATAAAATTGACTTTTATCTTACTACTGATTGTAATGGACTTATGAACTATAATGTGGGGGTCAATCTAAAGATACATCTTTATAGCTTGAGGACGATAACCCATTTGTGATGAGTCAATTATCAGCAGCGCTGAAGTTTAAACAACCAGAATTTTATATCCTCACTGTATTCAAGACACAGAGTAATATACGTATCTCAACCGATGGGCCTATGGATACGTGGGTGTAAGAAAGTTGGTCTGATTCATCTGTTGTTAATAAAAGTACTTATTATACGCGGATGAAATAAATTTTGAGAAAAACAAACAAACAATGCAACTGACGGAGAAAAATTAGAGGGCTGTTCTAAAGGTATTAGTTTGATGTACTGTGTCAGAAATAGAGTAATTTTGGGACTGTATCACTATAATTAGAATGTTTGTTTCTTGCAGAGGTTAATCAAAAGAGGTAAATAGGGAATTGAACAATAGGAATTTTACGGATTTATAAAAAAATTATAATCGTAATAAAATTATGGAAAATTCGTTGGTCTGCTCGTGGGGAAAACAAATGTATTCCAAAAGTAGCTACAAAATTTTGATTTGACTTGTAAACAAAGTCAGACGCAAATGCATCGACAGTATTAAAATAACTTACGTAAACAAATGTAATGATACAAAGATAAGAACACGTTCAGCACGAGTTCAAGAGGGCTCTCACAGTGATAGTGATGAAGCACTGGACCGCATCAGTCATAACTCCCAACTCCTACTGTCTTGTCTTTCATACCGTGATTAATAACTCCTGCGTTAGATCTTCTGCACTAGTTGAATACGGACGGGAGATGTAGCTCATAGTAGCATACAAGCATAAGGACACATTCCTATATCAACCCAGCGGGATGCACTTTCTAATTACCTCGTGCTATTCAATTAGTTCGTAATAGGATAGGTAGGGGGTCCACTGAACAATGCACGACGTTACAAAACCTATTTGTACCTCAACGTGGAAGAGTAAAAGATATATAGGAACATAAAATAAAATATTAATGTATGGCAGACTCAATTCATTATAATGAATAAACAGAAACAGAAGAGTTTCGTTTTTGCAGCGTATTAATAATCTAAATCGTAACATAAATGTGCATAAATTTACGAAAATGAATCTTTCTTATGAAGTGAATAAAGTAAGAATATTACATTTTGTTCTTAACACCCTTCATTTATGAATATGGGATAAATAAGGAAATGGATTGTAGCCTGACCAATTTTAGACACTGAACTGGCTAGTAAAAATTTGAAATTGGCCTATTCATAATTTTAGGACCATTATAAAAGTACATAATTGAACATTTTATTCCAGGGATGAACTATTATATGAATTATCGATTAAACAAGTTATTAAAACTAGAGATATACATCTTTAATTCAGGGCAGCAAAATTATTAAAATTGGGACGTAAGTGGCCGACTTAAGTTCGGTTCGATTGAAGAACAACATTGGAAATGAATATTCTGTGAGATACACTGAAACTTAAAAGGTTTGTGAGCACAATGCAGAATTGAGAATTCTTTCTGCGTGGGATTTGTTGCTATATTGAGTGTGGTTTGCGTGAGGATGACTGCATTTATTCAGAAGTGACATTTCACATCTGAACGAACAATAAATTAGGAGTAAATTATCACCATGACTACCGAACAATACACTTTGTGTTCCACGCAGTAGCACCTACTTTTGTGAGTATGGTCTTTAATTTTCTTTATTCTTACCGAAACAAATGTACTTAATGGCGATATTCGACGCAGGCTATTCATATGAAAGCCTTGTTATTGTACAAAAATACTGTTCCCAAAAATTTCAAACAGTAACTTAAATCCGTTGTATTTAACCAAAGATTTAAGGCCACATATTTAAGTTATAGTTACTGAAACTGCTTGTTCAAACCGGGTATAATGGCTAAAATTTTAAAACTAGAAAATAGAGGTAGTATATATAATATTTCTGCCATAGTTGTCAAACGTATTATTGGTGTATTTTTCTTTTGTGGAGGAACACCTCGACACTTTGCTGCTCCGAGGCAAATGTAGATTTCAAATGTTAAATTTAAATCTATATTATACGTAAATCTACACGATATATTACAGAATAGCATTTCCCAAAGGAAATGCGATTCACAGGTTGTGGACCATTTTTGCAGCCTGCTGCACGACGTGAAATCTAATTCAATTTTATTCGGTTCACTGAGATGTGTCCAAGGTGTGTAAAAAAAAAAGAAGATGGAACAAAATCATCTTATGAGACAAGGAAAAAAACTTACCAAGTCCATCAATACAAAATTTTAAGAATGCGTTTTACAACACCGTGAAGACTTGTAGTTTCTACTTCAAATAAAGTAAGCCTTACTTTCGCTTGCTTTCTGGCTCGTTAGTACGTAGGCGGCATTAATTTAACGCACTGACGATCTTAAAGCAACTTAACAGAAAATTCACCAAGACAATTGTGCATATATATATGCTGAATTCAACTGAAGATTTTATTTTTCTAGTTTCGTTTCTTTTCTTCTCTTGCTTTTAAAAGAGAATGAGAAAATGAAACGAAAAGCTGAACACCCAAAGAATCGCAAGATTTAATAAAAGTGTAGTATAATATAATCCTACTCAACTGTTGTTAAAAAATAAGCAAGAAACCTATAATTTGTGTTACGGATGACAAAATTCTTTTATTTCACTCAAGGTGTTTCTAGATAGCAGAGTTTACGGCTTGTAAAGGAAGTCTCATTATGAACAATGGCTGACACCTCCTGTGTTTAACTGAAGTTATATGCGCCCTTCACGTTGTCATTGATTTCTCCTTAGAAATTACGGATCAGGTAATTTACTGGTTCAAAATCTAAATCATTTCTTGCTAACTGAATAGATCCCTGAAAATATACCAATAGTATCAACGAGCATTAATTTACTTATTTTTAAGAATAAAAAGGTTTTTTGAATTATAACCACTGACCCAATTTCAGCAATTCAAGAGAGATTTGTTATAGGATATTATAATATATTATAGCTGTTTCCTTTGGTACAATTTTATTAGACCTATTATATACATACGCCTCTGTTATTTCCAGTTGTATTCGCGGCAGAATGTTTATTAATCCTGCATCGGGAAGTTCCGGGTTAAAATCTCGGCCCAAAGACCGGATATAGTGATTGATGTTTTCATTGTTTTCCTCAGTCCCTCAACGAAAATGCCACAATACTGCCGAAAAGTATGCCATGCCATGACCAGTTCTTGATTAAAGGCATATCATCATTAGACTTCCATGCCATGACAGTCAATAAGATAAACAAGATGAGATTTTAACTGCGTACCTATGCATAACTATGATAGACTATTAACGTTACATCATACTACTCGCTAATTAGGTGAAAATACAGACCTGAAGTTACAATGAAAATATGAGAACGTGATAATTATTTTGTAATGATATTTGCAATGACGGACGTATCATGATTAATGCTCCTGTAATCAATATCTATTAATTCTTTCCTTCACCCACTCACTAACTTATTCATTAATCTGAGCCCACTTATTTATTAATTCACTCATTCGTCCGTCCAGTGTTTTGTATCAGCAGAACAAGGTCAGACTCATCAGTAAAGTGATAAGACCTCCCAGTGTGTCAAGAATTAGTAAAATAGCAATAATTCTTAACACTGCATGTAAACTTGTACAATTTCTTCTTCAGGGATTTAGCCTTTTGGGTCCAGGAAATAACGCGTACATTACAGACACAAATAACTGACAATCAATCAAACAATCGATATTTTTCTAAAACCTATTTTTGTTGCAAGGCAAGGATGCAGGCTCTCACGATTACGTATGTGGCTGTCTTCTAGAATATTGCGGTGTGTAGCCTGGTAGAAATTTATCGACGTTTCAGAGGCGCTTCCCGCTCCATCATCAGGGAAACGTCTGCCACAATATATGGCGCAATTTCCCAGAAGACAATCATGTTAAAAATGTACTCTTAGAAGATTCATGCGTACTTATAATAGCCTCAAAATCTTAGCCCTCAGTTGACCCCCATCAATGTTAACATTTAAATTAACTTAACAGTTTGTAATCTGAATTTAAAATAAGTGTAGAAAGAAATGGTGATGATCAGAACGTCACTGAAAACGCTGGACCTTGTCAATACTTTGTGTATTTTCACAGCGTACTAATAATAGTCGACCTTACCAGCACACTGAATGCTCAACACAGAAGTCCCTGCCTGCAGCGCTGAATGCGCTATTCCGGAACTAAAGTCTTGTTCCTAAACACTTGAATAGATTCCAGTCCCCAGGACGTGCGTTCTCCTCAAAACCACGACTCCTTCACTCCATCAGCCATCCATCCATCCAGCATGTGTTAAAATAGGCTGGTAGCAGGTCTATAATATGTTTCTTGTAACGTGTCGCAATACCATCAGGGAAATGTCTAAGAAATTGTTTCTTTTTATTAGTTTAATGATTATTCCTCAACTACGGTCTGCATTGGTTACGTGTAACGCTGATAGAAAGAATTGAAGTGAAATATCAGGAAAGATGCAGAAGGAATATGTCGTGGCATATTTTAAGTTACTAACCCGACATATATCTGAAAGGAAATTACGAAAATGGCAATCAGTCCTCCGGGCCAAGAATGGAATCCCCGATCTTTCAAGTAGGATAAGGAAAAGTGAAAAACATTCGACAAAAACGTTTCTAAAAAAAAAAAGGTCCAATTAGTCCTACTAGTCTGAACTAAAGTCAAAATAATTTACAAAAATAACACAATTTCAGTAATTGTCCTACAGTTCGTTAGCCATAAGACACGGGATGAGAATATTGGATAAAATTATTAATATATAGGCGCAGCTAATAAATCCCTTGAATATGTGACAAAGTTCAAATATTTGGGAGCGACGGTGAAGAAACCAACTGAACTGATGACAGCGCGCAGAACTGTCTTCATTGACACAGGCCTGTAGGGCCTAAGCCTTGAAGTTTGTGTCAGAAAACAAAATGTAACCTAACCTGTAATTCTGCACCTCTCATCGACTCCGTTAACCTCCATACAAATTGGCGCGTTGCTAACTGAAACAGTCAATGGCTGGTCTACTTACCACGACGCTTTGCAAGGGGCATTTGTTTCGCAGTCGCTACCGTGGAGACCTGCACCTCTGTATTCAAACAGCAGTTCAGGTGTTTTCTGCTCTGACAACGTTCTGTGTTACCGTCTTCCATAGAACCTTCCGATTCCGTAAGAGACGGGAATCTTTTATTAGCAATTCAACAAGGACTTTGCTCCATGGAGTTAATTAGGACAACGTTTCCTCCATTCCGGTCAAGAGATACGAAGACAGACGAAGGTTCCTTAAAGAACATTCAATTCAACTTGGAGGATCTCGCGGTCACTGAAAAAGTCGGTAAGACTGTCTCTGGTGCTTAACTAAGCTCCACGCAGTAAAGATGTATGGAGAGTGAAGGTACAGCTCCCCGCATTCTTAACCTCTGTACTATGAGGAGGTGAGTGGTTAGCTACACAACCCAGCTACCTTAACTCCGGTTCCCATTCGACAGGGCGGTGGGTTGGCTTCAGATCCCGGTCTGGACTTTATAGGAAAAAAAATTCTTT
>NW_019059805.1:208407-238602 GCF_000696155.1 Zootermopsis nevadensis
GGTGATCAGCGCATGTGTAGATATTCTGCGGATAAATTACGAGTAGCCTACCGCATTTCAGGGTCCGGCGTCTCGAACCGCGTTCTGTATCGATAGTCTCGTGTACGATACCTGTAGGCTAAAGCATGTGTATATTTTCTCAATTAATGACTTGCTATTTATTCTGTTATGGAGCACTATATGTTGATGTTGACCTTATTATAGAGCGGTGTTCATGTAATCGAATTTATTATGGCCACAAGCCTGTCAACACTTGATTCACTTTCTCACTATTGTGGTAAATTCTGTAATAACGACTTATATACGTTGTAATATTCACTTCTAATTTACCTGTTTTCTTGCGGGACATACGAAGTGTTCAGTTAAAGCCAAACTGTACAATAAATACATCTACATGACAGAATGTCACGATGTCTGCTTATTGTTGAAATGGTCTAGAATAAAATACTACGATGGTTTCAGCAAAAGTACAACTTTTGCATGAATTACACCGTAGAGTTTCTTAGACCGCTTTAAAATAACAGTTGGATAATCTCTATGGAGCTATATGTAAATGGGTCAGTTCATGGTTCGGTTGACCTAATTTTCTTTCAGAGACAAGTCACATAAATATACTTCGGCCCTGATGGAGGTGGCAGTGAGTTTCTCAGAAACGTTGTTAATGTTTACAATTTCGACATGATATAACAGCTAGACTAACTCTAAAATAGCAGTATTTTACATAAATAAATAAATATACTCAGAGTAGGCCAACTTATTGACTGACTAAATTGAGGAAATATGAATTAATGATTCATAAATTCTATTGTAATTTAAAGACATTATCAAGGTGATTTTTGTAAATTTATAAAGTTTTATCAGGAAACAAACACGCGCTGTTAAATTTGATCATTTCTGGTGTGCAGGATACCCGAGAATATGAGATGCAGATTAAGTGGTAAACCGGGAGGTTTGAGAAATTGTGATGACTTTGATTACAAGACTGCCAGTACACTTTAACATTGTCATGTAACAGCAGATGTATGTTACATAATGAACTTTATTAGATTCACGATTAAAAGTTATGTGAATTAACGTTCATTAATATGACATATAAATAATTATAAAGGTTTGATACAGACTAATACGGTCCCTTTGCATTTGTTTAGTTTGGAGAATAGTTCAGAGCAGACGAACACTTATGAGACTTTAATAACAGTTGTTCTCAAAAAAAATATAAGGGCACTAAAATAAAATTTAAAACAAAATTTATGATTGAAATTATAAGTTCTTAGTTATTCTGAAATCTTCTTCTATGGGGCAGGCAAATGTAATAGTTTCAGTGATTTAGATTAACTACCTGCTACCCGGAGAGCCGTGTAGTGTGGTAGAAATTTACCGACATTACAAATTTGTTCACTGGGTCCATATTCAGGGCGATGAGTACAGGGCCTATCATCCTAATTATGGTTCAATGGTTTTATTTTGTATAATGAAGGTCGTTCACTACATTGCTGATTCATCCTTATCGATCATGCGAATAGACGCCACAACGAAGGAAAACGTACTTAGGTCCTATATAAGCATATAAGGACTACATAATACATAAACACAAATAAAATGTATTAGTAGGTTAAAGAATGTGATCTAAGAGAATTTTTAGAAAAGTAGCCTATTTTTAGCAGTTTTCGTTTGAATTAAATACAAAAACATTTCATGCATACAAGTGAAACTTCCCTGCTAAAATAGTAATAACAGTAACTAAGATTGACTTTTAATATGAGCAATATATATAGGTCTTAGACGATGCAATTTAGCTTGACTTTAAACATATTCTAAATAAGTGATTCTTTTTAATGCCATGCTATCATATTAAAATTCCTCTCTCCATGAACATAATATTTAGTGAGTTGTAACCCATTTACAGGTGTTATTAAGTAAATAAATGAATAGTAATTTAATATGTAAAACATCTGGTAATTTACAACAGGCTGCTTGTTATGTAACAAAGTATTAATAGTGTACTCCTACCAGACCTTGCCGTACAAGAATAAGTTGTCCTATTCCATCTGCGATCGTCAGTAAATCACGAGTAATTCCACGCATGGTGATAGGATTTTACACATTCGCCGGACATACTGTGCAGTGTTTGTATACGGCTTGTTCACTGCAACAGCGATTCTCAAACTGTGAGTCCCCCCCACCACCTCCACCGCCATCACCTCCCCCTGAGCCTATGGTGAATGATTCTGTTGGCTTAGACCTACGCATGAATACATTCTATGTAACGAATCTGATATACAATTTATTCTTGTAAAAGGAACATTTTATAGAATGCAACCTGTATGTCATTTGTACTTCATATGACCTATGCGAAATATTGTTTATGTGAGTGGATTACTTGTGCGACGAATGGTAAGGGTTGTTGGCTTCTGCAACTGTTAAATGACACTTGAACATCGCAAATGTGATAACCATTATGAGACATAAGACGACGTCATTAATAGTTTAAGATAAATCCTTGACAAATTTCTACATTTCTTCTTTATTATGAATAGAATTAAGGCAACTGTAACTTTTCGTAAAACTTGCTTAAAGCCTAAATATCCGTTCATGAACGACGTTTTTGGTTCATGGACTGTGGACCTCCTTCTCAGATTCGATTCCTTTGTCCCTCGGAATGAATGGCGATTATTTAACAACATTAGCCGACTAATCTTGTAACAAAAATACACTAAGTCTTGTTGGAAGCAGTACCTAATATTTAAATATTACTTTCATGAGCTCCTGGTTTTAAGTGGTTATAAATAATATCACAATAATGGTTGACTTCACTGATTCAAAATTATTTTCTATATTTCCGAAATCTAATTCTATGACGACGATAACAGCCTATAAATTTAGACAGGCAGAGGTTAATAACAAACTCCACTGGCCCATACGACGACTACCGGAAATCAACTTGTCAGACATCATAATCGCACTCCGTCCGACTGAAGCATTCCAACATAAGAAACACGTAAATTGTCTTACACTTTAGTAGAAACTAATTAGTAATCAACAATTTAAATCCTATAAATTCGCCCAAAAAATATTTATTTAACATTTCAGTCCCTATCACAAAGATAACACAATGCGTTAAGATCAGCTGCTTAGCGCAGTTTAAGGAAATATTTGCTGCTACTCTGCGAACAATGCGAAACTCACAAATACACTCTGTGGGCGAAACGAAGAGTTCTAGTTATTAAGGCAGGTGGTACGAATAGTTATCACTGGACTTTAAGGGGTTAGGATTACTTTGGGAAAACGAAACACAGACTTACTGCTTTTAATGATACTGAAGTTGAACTGGCTACTACCCCCGCCCCCCTCCAAAAAAAAACTAATTTAAATAGACATTTAACGTTTGTTATACAAACCAATAACCTTATTTTACCTCTTAATACTTCAGAATAAACCGAGACTAATGATCTGACACACGTCCTGAAATACAGGCATTTATCCTCAGATGGGCTAATCAGATTCATGTGACCAAACAAGCCACAACAAGCTTTACTCTTCATCCTTTAAGCGATTGACAACCAACAAAATATTATAGGCCTATTACACAGCGTCCACCACAAGTACACCCCTGTAATTAAAGTTTTGTAGACTCGTGTGATTTATAAAACAACCTATTTATTAAAAAAATAATTAAAGCAAATAAAAGCGACAAGTCACAGGAAACTTAATGTAAACCGTGAAATATTTTCCAGGGCCGGTCAGGATACTGCCTGGAATCGAATCTCGGCCATCCATTCCATTGCCTACTCATTAAAATCTTGCAAGAAATCAACATTCGTACTGAAGTTAAGAAGTTCTGTTTCTGGAAGGCCTAAATTAATGCGGAAGGAAGTGTTCGTGGCCTATTTAAGGTTCTATCGCCGCATATACTGGGAGTAATTTAGGAAAACCACAAGACTTAATCATGATAGCCAGCCTCGGGGCTAAGATTTGGACCAGAAACCTCGAACAGAAACTTTGAGACTGCATACGAAATCGCGTATCGCCATCTGATACTCAGAGAAAAATCTGACGACAGCGCTAGGTTCTTCCGCCCGCGCTGGGTCTTACTAATTCATGCTTTACTGACGTGAGTATCACTAAAACCACACTAAAGCAACAAACTAGCTAATTAAAGCATTATGGTAAAATAAATATCTGTTCCGTTTAAGTTAGCTTTTCGCATATTCACTGGCAGACACAATGTCAGGGACACGCGCCTGGTGTTATCTCTACTAATCTTAGTTATATTTTGCTTGCGATAACCCTTGTGCAATAGAAACGTTTTTTTTTGTTTTCCGATGAGCCTACATCTGAGATAACCCTCTGGTAACTGGTAGGATCGTATGATCCAACAAATTTCTTTGAAATATAAAAATAATAAATGTATATGCTTAAAAGAACATTTAAAACATTATTATTATTATTATTATTATTATATCTTCTTGTGCCGACTCTAGGTAGTTCTTGTAGCTGTTGAATTAGTACGTTGTATTATTTTATTTAGGCCTAGTATCGTACTGAGTTGTCCCTTACAACTGCTATACCGATAACAACATCTGATAAAGTAGCTATATAGTGAGCTTTGGCGGTGAGTCAAATGCTAGGTGTGAGTAGAAAGGCGACCGTGGTAATGAAATCCGTTGGAACACTAAGCCTCTCGCCTAACAGAATTTGAGATTTGCAATTAAACGGTCTGGACAAATACTATTCTTCGGATCTGTATCTCGAAGCAACACCTTTTAATCATAAATGACCAAATTTGGTCTCAGTGTATGACATCTGGCTTCTAGTCCTGGGCTACATTTCTACAGATTGCTTCAAGCCTATATTTACGAGTACGCTGGACAGACTAGGGCCTATATAATGCCTCCTCTGTTAACAGATGTTAATTATAACAAAAGTTAATATAGTAAGAGACATTAAAGGAAAATTAATAAGAGAAAAATTCTTGCTGAAGATAACATTTTGATCACTTATGAGATAAGGTGTTCTTACGGTGTTGGTCTTCTGGGTTTTAAGACTGTGTGGACTTGAAAATGTAGGCAGAATGTTCCTCCGGAACATTAATATCTACTTACAAGTCCACACGACATTAGAATCCAGAAGACCAAAACTATAGTTGCGAAATTAGATTCTCACGGCGACGAGTCTGGTAGAAACTGACCGACGTTTCAGAGGTGCTTACTGTCTCCATCAATAGGGCGATCAGTCAAGTCGGCCACATTACAAGGCGCAACATCCCAGAAGACATTTTCACATTCTTAGAGTTTCAAATCTTTCTGAAGACAAATGCAAAACATTTTTGTTCACTGTACTGATTATAACAGCCTATAAGACCTATCACTACGAGACAATGATATTGCACCCGCTCATATATAAATAGGCTCCAGACTAATAGGTCCAGTCCCTTTATGCCTACCGCTATTTTAATCATTACGGTAGACCTGTACATGTTATTATAAAATGTTAAGACTATAACACAGACACGTTAAAAATCACCGAAATTTTTCCCAGTTAACCTTTCACCATTAGTTTGACATATAAACAAATAATCACATCTGTTTAAAAGACTGCATTCTAAACACTGTATCTTATAATTTAGTAATTAATCAGCTATTTTCCGCAAAAAGTACACTTCGTTAACAATTCAAAAACAAAGAGTTGTCAGATATGTCATGGACCACATGTAAGATGCTGTACAGTTGCGATAACTGAACGACACCGCTCACTACATATGGCCTGTTTAACGATTCATACACGCATCTTCGCGTTTCCCCTCGCAGTAAAAAAGTCAGTCTTCATAAATAATAATATCAACAACAACAACCAACATCCCGGGCGAACACGACATCAGGGGACTTCAGAAAACCGCCATTGTAGAAACATCGTACATCACGCTGGTGTAATATATTTTTTCATATAGGCCTCGTCATGCCTCAAAATAAATCTATATAATACATGTAACACGTATTAAAAAACAAAATGTATTTCGGAAATATCTGCTGCACTATGTACCTCAGGGGCAAGGTTTATCTTGGGCACATAGAAGTAAATACTCTGTAAAACGGTGAATATATTGAAAAACAATAATAATAATAATAAAAATAAATTTAAAAAAATGTCTGTTCACAACAATGTTACTGATAACTGTTGCAGCATCAGGTATATTCATCTTTCTGTTTCTTTTCTTGTTGATTTTTGCTTGTGATCTTTTGTTACCTCCCGACAACCAGGAGACGGTCGTGGGAGTCCACCAGCCCGGGGGGATAAGATCAAGATGCCCACCGCTGCAGCTGCTCCGCGCATGCGTCGTCCCGACGACCAATCAGCGGCCAAGTTGAAGTTGCCTGGAAACCCAGCGAACGGAGCGGGCCTCATGATGGAAGTGGTAAGTACAGAGACAGAAAAGTAGCATCCCCCTCAGCATCCCCACTCCGAACCTTAGCATTACCCCTCCGCTCCTTACAACACCCCTCCCAGCTCTTCATATCGTCTCATCCACCCCCTCTGCTAACCTCTTTTTTGGTGAAACCCCTTTGCTGCCCCTCGTTACCCTTTTTCACATGCTGGGACCCCACCTTTCACATCTTCACCCACTCCTCTTTTTTAACCCTCACATGGACCACCTTCATTTTCAGTGTAAAATGACTAAGGTCAATATTTCCTATACAACTTTTCCAAAAAGAAAAGAAGAAGAAATCCTCACATTCTTGTAATTTGTATCTTTTGTCTATTGACGTTGAGGAACCACACATTCAAATGTATCTTTTGACGCGTATAAAACATGACCACGTTATGCTACAAGTTCGGTTAAACTCGGATTTGCTCGGGTAATCTCGGACCGAGGATAAATTCCCAATAGGAGTACGGAAAATAGTGAACCTCATGGCTTGTACAGTCGCCCCCACCTACAGCTGCAGTACGTATTATGCACAGCGGATTCGATGTAGACTAGATAGGTTATTGCATGCATCTCTTAAACTGCTTTTCCGCTCGTTGGGAGAAATCCGACAGCCAGGATGGCAATGACATGGCAAAGATATCTCCAGGTGTTTTCTTAAAAGATTCAGACGTATCGCTGAATGGATTTCGGCAGTCTTTGGCTTGGGACCCGAAGTTTCGGCTGCGAGATCTGGCAGCAGTCACCTCTAACTGGTGCAGTGTCACTTCATACTCATGTGAAATGTGTGCAATTTTTTTATTAATCGAAAGTTTTTATACTCTAATGTGCTGTGAAAATAAACTATATCTCGTGTGCAATATACCTCCGATATACTACTGTGTGTACTGAAAGTGAAGTGTAATAATACTTACAAAATTTATATTTTGGAACAGCTAACAAAAAAAAAAATTGTCAAATTCGAAATCCAGTTATTTCGAACATGTGTCACAGCATATGTCTAGTGAACGGTGGCATATTTTAAAATACGTAATTTATAAATAAATAATATTTGGCTAATGAAACCAGTAACAGCGTGATACACTCAAATATCTCATCCAAAAATCTTCATTGAACAAAAAGAAATACGTAAACCGTAATGTGTGTACGAAAATGTTTTGGATCATTAAGTGTACTTTTGTGGTCGCCATGAAAGATAAAACATGATGTCTTGAAACAGTGTTTACTACAGAAGTGTTTTTATTCGTCTAAACGTTATCAGTGATAAAACCCAGAAGATACGTGGCGCCATATCACACCGCCCCCTTACCAACACCACATGTCCATCAATGATACTAATGCAAAACAACATAACTTTGGGTGCCCCGGGCCCAGGGCAGCAGCTAGGGCCCCAACACCACCACCACCAACGTGTATGTCACCAGCAGCAACAGCATCAGCGGATGATGTGTGAGCGGTTTCCAGCGCCGCCTCCACCGCCCCCAACACAGCCCTCTCGCCTCGCTCCGCTCAACGTGAGTCTAGCTACCATCACACCACCTCAGTCTTAGTGCGTATCAAATCTCAAATTTTAGTGTCCGGAGGGAGGATTTCTAGTTACTTCGGCTACTATTATTTGAACGTTTCCGATAGACTTCAAGCGGTTTATAAAATAACACGTTCCCCCTAATATTACTACAACACTGTCTCAACAGAACAATAAAAATTGGCTAAAATTATCTTTACAAGTCGTGAAATAGGTAATTCTGAAAAATGCATTTGAAACAAACTGCACCGGGAAACAAAACAAGAAGGATTTAAGGTTCTCCATGTAAACTGATAGAAGTTTGCAAACGTCTCAGAGGTCCTTGCTGCCTCCATAATCGCTCTGACGATGAAGACAGCAAGTACCTCCTGGACGTCAGTAAACTTCTACCAAACTACACGGCGCTGTAACCCAGCAGACAGGTCGTCTTCAGAGAAAACAACTTTTATGTTGGTTTAAATTTATAAGCTTATATATCGCAAATGTCCTAAAAGCTTAGCTAAGTCAAATTATGAGAACTATTTTATAAATACTATCTCATGTATACAATCAGGCGTATTTAATGAAAATCTAAGGCATTAGCGAAAAAATAATTCCCTGTAACTAAGCTATAAATAGAAAATACCGTAAGTCTAATACTAGTACAATAGCAGAATTTAGTCAAAATTGTGTCCACGTCTGCGTTTCTATTCGCACGTAATATTCAGTAAATGAAAGTTGGAAGGGAAATTGTCATAGAACAGAAAGCCTCAGCAATGTCACAGCGACATCTAAACTTTGAAATAGGGATTAGTTTTTTTTGTTAGTAAGTGAATTGTCCTGATCATAAGACATGTCCGCTGTACAAGATCAAGGTTTTGGGTTCACATTTTAGTACTGGTATGCCTGCACTAAGAATGACGCAGCAATTCGTATTGAAAAAACTGACCAATTCACGTAATTTTAAAGATCTAATTGATTATTGAAGCTAAGTCACCCAGGCTAATTGATTTTCTTCTTCGTAAATGCCACCAGTAAGTCTCATCATGATCAGGCTACAGTTAATCGGCCATTGTCTAACACAATTAATTTTGTGGAGTTATTATATTCTTCCAGTTTAACTGTTACGTGGATTTACATGACGCTTGTAAACTGAACTTTTGCTTAATAATAGGTCATTTAAACATGCAGTCCCTACCTAAAAGAAAACACAACACTACATTGGTTAATGCTGATAAGTGAAAGAGTCACTGCTTTTTCTGATTATGCAAAACCCATAAATGCAGTCTGTGGACATAACACAAAGTTACTGATTGTTACATGAGGTGGTACACATAGTTACCACTAGGCTTTAAAACGTTGTCAATAGCTCAAATTATATTCCTATATGAATAATAGGATGATTAATGAATTGGAAGGGAGTTGGAAGGAAGCGGTCTTGATAAAATTTAACGGATATTCCCTGCACTTGTCTAGAGGGACTGAGGAAATCTCAGTGAGAGTAGCCTATCTCGAGGCCGAGATTTGAACCCCGGATTTCTCGAGTGTCAAGACTCGTCCACGTAGTTCCGTATCGTACCATTTCTTGAATTTGTCAGCATTTATTACGAACGTCATAGCCTTAATATTATTTAACATTTAAGAACAGAATCTCTAGAAGTCAAATTCTAATTTGTATTAAATTTATAGTTCTTCTCAATTAAAATAAATAAATTTGAATAAAACGAATGCAAAATAGTACAAAGTCCATTATTTCATTCAGACTACTGAGAATAAACCTAAGCGGATGAAATAATGCAGAGAAATAGGCCTATAGACCTACATTTTAATGCATTGAAAGCAAAACGCGCAACCTACCACAACGATAACAGCTCAGGCGTACACGCGGTGGCTTCTTACCACAGAGATACGGGTTCAGTACCGGACGACTTAATGTGATATTTGTGGTGGACGAATTGGCAATGGAACAGAGTTTTCCCCGATACGTTCGGTTTTCCGCTGACAGGGCACAATCATCATTCCACCATTAATCCACACGCATCTGTCACAAACCCGTGAAGTGTGCTATAGCCCTGATGAGGCAACACATTATCGTACCCTCGGACCAAAACGAGGGGCCTCACTTCTGATCCGTCTTTTGCCGTTTGTAAGCAAAGACAAACGCTAGCCACTTCTGCTTTCTTTAATATCCTATCAGATTCATTTGCCATTCGTTGAGCTATCACTGGACGCCACATAATCTGATTTAGTGTCAGCGTCATTGAATAAGCCACAAATAAAGAAACGTCAGTCAGAATTTTTGAATGGCTTTCCTCCCACCAAGATTTGAACACGGGACCTTCCTATGTTAGTAGTTATATGAGACTTTAATCAGTTTCCTGTTTTACAAGCTTAAACCATATCATGGAGCGTGAACTTTGCACGATCAAGCCTTCCAATTATTTCACTTAGACGTATACATCTGTATGTTTGCTATAAGTAGAGCAATGGGAGCTCCTTATTCTTGTGCCAAAAGCGCATACCCTGAAGAGCGACAGAGGCGATGTGTTTCATCGTCACCCAACGTCGTCTACAAAAATAAAACACATAAACACACGACTAAAACTAGGCATTGCGGTCTATGATAGCCGGCATTTCTGAGTAAACGAGCAGGAATAGTTGTTTGAAAATAATAGTAACTAATAATTTGTGTCTACGTAATTATGTTTTCGTTTCCAAGATTCTATAGTCGACAAACTTGCTTTTAAACATACATCTTTACACTTGTTATTCCAAGACTTATTTGCTGTACACTTTTATTTATTTTAAATTACCTGGACTACATCGATGTGAACAACTGATTAGATATTTGAGGTTCTAACGCGGCGAGTATGAACATGACTGTCTTCTGGGTTGTTAAACCGTGTAGTCTGGTAGAAATTTACCGACTTGCACAAGTGCTTTCTACCTCCATCATCAACGCGATCATCGCCCTACTAATAGAGGCAGCCTACACCTCTAAAACGTCCGTAAATTTGTACCCGACGACAGGGCGCAATTACCCAGAAGACAGCAATCTCTTACTGATTAGAAGTTTCTTACAATCGAATCAAGAAATTATGAGGCGGAGGTTGGGTGACCGTATGTTCTATGTTCTACAGAAAAATGACTTTATAGGATGCAGCACAGTGTATTTAGTCCGGCAAATATTATCCCACGTTTTAGAGGGAATTATCCTGATTAGGGACATTTTCATATTAGTGGCTGTGAAAATTTCATATTCCACAAACTAAAGTCCGTCTACAACAAAGTTGGTAGGAGCGAATTGCAATAGTAAGGAAGAGAACACCGCTCATTCATGTTTTAGAGTAATTATAAGCATAAAATATATTACATTCAAATAAATTTTATTGAAATATTTTCATTACTTCAAGCAGGCGACGGAAATTACAACCAAAACGAGAATAACCCATCACAATTTCTCAGCTTTGAGAAATTAACAGATATGGGTCCATAAATAAATAATTTAGCTTGTCTATATTTAACGTACAAACGTTACACAGGCAGTATTGTTTTAATAAAAAGATATAACACCTACTGGTATGCTTATATAGTCTCCGCACCTACTTCATAATATACTATCCTAATTCATAGAATTTGTAGAAGTAAACCCGAGGTGTGAGCTGAGACGATCCATATAACAACAGTTTCCTTACGTCGAACACGGACAGACCTAAATCACATCATTACATTTTAAATCTACTTGTAAGATCTATCAGCATTAACGTTAGTAAAGAAAAGACAGGCAAAAATAACGTTTATCTAGGCAAGATATATTTTGGCGGTTCGCCAGTCAGGCCATGTGTGTCTCTGTTTATATTAGAGCCCTTCTGGTCACACCAGGTGACGGTACGTCGGCCATTGTGTAAGCATCGACAAGAACACGGAAACCGGCGATGAGTTATAATAATTTCGATATGTATTAATACACAAGAAACCCACATGACAATAGGGGTTTCTCTGTTTTGTGGTCACACGTAACTGTAAGCATTCGCTCACACACGCAATCTGTCTTTTATATCATTCTCTGACCAAACAAAGCTTATGGTTCACCCTATTCGACACATCTGAAGTTCATCAGGCAAAGCAGACAGTGCATGACAGCTTAGATGTTTGGTTTCCTTGCGCGACGTAGCCCATGAACGGCCAAAGAGAGCTGGATGATAGCATTGTCGTCAAGGGTTCATCTATGCAACAATAGACGGTAATAACCTAGGCACTGCTTTCTCTGTCTTCCTGCCACAAAATGGCTCGTGACTTTGTGGTCGACTTCGCCATAATGCGACCACAGCAGCTAGGCTTCTTCTTTTATTTCAGAAAGACATTGAAAAAAACACATTCATTTTGAAATTATATAGTCGGTTTACTTCAGTATTAGAGATCTATACTTCGTCCTCTATGTTCTCAGTTTTATCATTTTATAGATACAATGATCGTTATATTTTCATGAAAAATTATAAAACAAAATTGACTTAATAACATGCTCTGTTTCGCCTAATGCTGTACGAAGTAAAACATTTCCAAATACAAGTAATATAAAGAATACAAATTCTGAATGAAATCTTTTATTTTTTCTAAAAATTACATTGTTAATTTACACACCCTAAAATTTCGAGTGTGTGCGTGCTAGAGGGGATGATACCGGACGCCTCTATAGTCGGAACTCGCAACCATTGTATGATGAGACTCGATACTATAATTTTGATAATCGACTGCCGTGATCGTCACATGTTCTGCATGCCGTAGGAAGGTTTTTGTTCTCAGAATACGTTGGCAATCGTGGAAAAAGTTACACAGGCTACACATGAAACTTCATTTGTTCCTTCAACATAATTTAAATTTAGACTTACAGTGTTTAAAACAATGTAAAACAGAAGAAAATATTTGGACCCAATAACGAGTTTCATAAATTGTGGGCCATTTTTTACGAAACATTAATAACGTGATCAAGTGACCCGTAGTTGACTCACACATGACGGAGATGAGAAAAACAAACACAACTTTAGTCAGAAAACTTGAAGGGAAGAGACAGATTGGACGATGTATTCCTAGATGGGAGATTAATATTAAAATGGTATCTTAAGAGTGTGTGGTGTGCGCATGTGGACGGGATAAGACCGTCTTAGGAGATAGGACCCAGTTGAGGGCCGTTGCGAATAGAGTAATGAACCTTCGAGATCCACAGAAGGAGGATTTCTTGAAAAGTTAAGAGATTATCAGCTTCTCAAGATAGTTTCAGCGACGCTGGTTAAACACTGTCAAAATAACAGAATATTTTCCTCGTTCACATCTGTTCCATTTTAAACAAATACATTTTGATAACCTAATAAGGTATATATAATGTTTTATCTTAATATCACCATTTTAAGTTGACCCCACGAAATAACCGCTGTAGTTTCACTGTTTTTGGGGTTGCAGACCCAATAAGTTTCAAATCCACGCATTTGAAGCAATTTTTAACAATCCTAACCCGAATTTAATCTGGGTGATAAACAAACCTCGAAAAATATTTAATACTGAAGCTCGCTGTTCTAATTTGGCACTGAAATCTTCGTAAAACCGAGTTAATGGATAGCTTAGTTTGTGCTTTGTCGTGCGGGGCGGGTCCGGATATCTTGGCGGGCGGTGACCGTTCGGTAGCCGGGAGCAACCGGCAAGGAGCCCGGTTCAGGCGGGTCCGTCTTTCCAAACAGCCGTTCATTTCGTCTCGCCCAGCTACTTCAGCTAAAACTACTCACTCCCTTAAAATCATGATTCAGTCGGGGCCGTCAGCGGTTTGGTCGTCAGAATTGACGAAACCACTGCCACTCCTGTTGAGTTCTCGACCGTAAAGCATTTCAATTGCATTTCCCAGCGTGATTTTCTTAAACGAATAGATAAGATAATACTTGACCGCGTTAACAGTCCTGTTCAACGCATTATATGGTGTTTAAATAAACAACAGAGGAGAATTGAAGAGAGCAGGTCTATCATTTATAGACCTATAACAACACCGCCTAAACAAAATTTAATAAGTTTGAGAGTAATGAATCTGCCTATTTGATAAGCGTGGTTTATTTTCGTCATTCGCAAGTCACCCACTTCGTTGCTAGGTGACACCAGCGGTGTTGAAATAAAAAAAATAATAAAATAAAAAAATTTGCAACGAGGCTCAATTTGCACAGACTGTCTTACAAAAACAGATCTCTGCAGAACTGTGCATTTTCTAACAGACGCATGACTGTAATTTGATGTAATTACATGTAGGTGCGCATAGTAATTCTGTGGTTGAAGAGATTTTATTAGAGTTAACAGTAATATTCTATCTATTTCGATAAAAGAATATATAATAAATATAGTTAAAAGCCGCATTTATTATAATTTATCTATTATTATATCAATAAATCAAACTTATTGCTGAGAGACAGTGTCGGTGCTCACATCTGTAGAGCGTACCATTTAAAATGAAACCCGACAACAAACACGTGCTCGGTACAAAAGAAATCAAAAGCAGGCCCATCCACGTGTAACAGAATCTCCCAATATCCACCGTGATACTCGAGTCAAGGTCACCACAGATGCTAGGCCTCTGCTCACGCCAGATGTGCAGAAGATATGTAAGTGCAAACATGGCGTGCTCATTAGCAGAACGACTGGTAAGAAATGTTTGGGACACTGGAAGTTTCTATCTGTGACTAGTTCTATTCAAACGACAAAACAGCTTAAATTACAGCCGTGCCGATTTCAGGTGCAAAATTCTGTAATTCCGTCGATTACGCCATGTTGTACGTGAAGGGGTTTATGTGTAGCGGTTAGGTTTCGTTTCAAATGGAACTCTCTGTGTTCCTTTTTACGAATTAATCCACTCACCTATAGTCAGCTAGTCTTGTACGTCTATTTGTGGGAAAGATAATAAATTATACTAAAGCGTTATAGGCATATTAAACTTGTTAAATGTAGTTCTTTCAACCAGATCGAATGCGTTATTAGAAACGAATGGATGCCAATATAATTTCATTGAGTTTCCAACAGGCGTATCTAAGAAAGAAATTATTGAAAAATAGTAGTAACAAACCAAGTCTTTTTGTCTGCGTTTTCAGGAACGATTAACGCATAAAGATCTGTACATTTAAGAATAGTAATGATACACGTTTGTAAGGCATGAGAGTCCAATTTGCGTTCAATTATCCTAACAATTTAGCGTAATGTAAGCCTTTTACGCCAATTAACAAGTTTTATTGGCAAATTGAGGTTTCAGCCGAATGACTACTAACAACTTAGCACTTCAAATCGCTGATTCGTGGTTCGTTATAAACAATTCCGGACAGCGCATCTTGTAAGACTCATTAACCTCCTACATGAACCAGATTCTTCCTTGAAAATGAACAGCTGCTCACCAAATCAAACATTTCGCTCTTCTGTGTGGATCTCGAAGGTTCATTACCGTTTCGCAAATGCTCGACACTGGTCCAGAATCACATGAATTTAGTCCATACTCTCATATTCATTGCCTTAAGATAATTTTAATATAATCGTCCCAGTTACCCTTATATATTCCCAGTGACCATTTCTCTTCTGTATTTCCGGTTAAAATTCTTTGTGCAATTACCATATCTCCCATGCGTGCTACATGCCTTTACAGTCTCAGTTACATTGATCTCATCAGCCTGATAATGACGAAGAACAGTTCAAATTATGAAGCTTCGCATTATGTGATTTTCGTGTGAGGAACTGAAGAATTCATAGAACAGAAACACCAAGTTTCTTATTAAATTCTCTGACATTCGTGGGAGCCGAAGGTTCACTACCGTAGTTAATAAGAACCCGCCAGATGAACCCAATCCACACTCTCCCTACCTATTTCTCTAAGATTCATTTTCAATGAAGGCAAGAATAATAAATTTAAAACTACTAAATTCTTATAATTACTGTATTCATTCAAAATGAATTAACAAAGATTTTAAAAACATGGTTCATTTAACTGCAACGACAATATTTCATGCAGCAAGTGTATGGCCTGACATGAAAAAGCATGCTCCGTTCTTAAATTATTTCACCGTACTTTCTCAGATGCAGAAATTTAGCACAAAATTCCTATTATCTAGCCTTACTGGAAGAAAAAACAAGACCCAACTTCACGCACTGTGTGAATCATCCAGTCCGGCGGTTGTGCTGGCGGCGCGGAACGGCCTTTCTGCTATGCGCGATTACTGCGTCGGTCGCCGCGTATCCTATCCCTAGCGGCACAGTCGCTAGGTATCCTAGCCATTTCGATCTCTAAAACAGGCAACTGTTTATCTATTAAAACGACAACGGCAATCAGTTGGTGTGCTGGTGACACAATATGCAAACTGACCGCGACTGGACAGAAAACAGCCGTGGTCTATTAAAATGAAATCTTCCAAAGACAGACTGGGAACAACTTATCGTAAACTGTATTATATCTGAATAGGCAGACTTCGTTAAGCTTTGATACATCGATCAGTCCGATCCACTAACATGACACAGGTAATTCATAAATACGCTTCACTTCACAATTACAACAACCCTTGCAAATTTAGAATTCCTTCCTCAAGGGGCGGGTTCTAATCATATTTTGAGTAACTTATACTAGAGTCTGGTGCCGACAAACGAGACTGTTAACCAAATTAGCAAACGTGGCTGCTTTCGCATCGCATCATAAAGATTCAGAGTTCGCGAAACAAATTTAAAATATTTTTGTAACTAGTTTCTTGGCATCAGCAGGGATGATTGAGGAGAAATGTTTGAGGCGTAGGCGAAGGAGGGGAAAATTAAGCAGCGGGGGGAGTAGACGAACATTACAACACTTGTTTTATTACTCAATGGAGCTCGTTAATTGCTTTTTGTGTTGCGCTGGGATTAGGATGCTGGTCTAATTTTCTTTAAACAGAGAGGAGCAGTTGAACGGAATGTGAGCAAAGGAATAGGACTATTTCTACAGGAGAAGACGCAGAAAAGAATTACGTTAAGCTCGTAAATACGTCCCACTCATTCACGTGTGCCTCGACTGCGTTACTCTTAAGGGAGAACCAGACTTTTGCTTTAACGTCATTAAAGGAACAAAGTAAAATAGTAATCTTACTTCTAAAATCACGCAAATATCATAAGCGTGTTTTAAAATGTGAAAAGTAAGTTATGATTTAAAACAGAAGTGCGAACTTAATGATAAACACAAGCAGTAACCCCTTTTAGGTGCCGCAGAAAATTTTATTTGAAATATCCGTCCGTTCAAAGTATAACCAATTAAAAATTTATATGGCAAAATTACATAAATGCTTTGTGTCTGACAATACATCGAAAAAATCTCAGCTAACTACATACTAAACAATGACGTCCAGAACTAAAATTTGTAAACCGTAAAAAGTTTAATTTATCGGTTCAGCCTATTTATTTAAAACGTCGTAATAAATTCGGAGTTTTTGTAAAGAAATAATGTAAAATTGTGTGGCATTTCAAAGAAGATAATCTTAGCATTTTCAATGTTCCAAGAAGGAAAGCTTATTACGCGAAAATTCGTGACAAAATTGGTTATCTAATGCTTATCCTAATCCGAAGTAAGAAGTGCCTTGGATTTCAAATCTACACATCGCAGAAGAACAACAATTCTGTATGGACCGTTCTAGCACAAAGTGTTAATGCCACTTACAGAACAAACTGCATGTGACAGATCATGTAGAAGCCACCTCACGGGCAATTATTCCCTGTTCCTAAGAAGAAGAATAATATCTAACAATGAAATACTTCACAGGTTTGCTGCTGAAAAACGGAAACACACACTGACTGATTTTCTTTGAAGTTGTTAGCCACATAAAACTACTCTTTCTGAATGCTGCCTGCATTATGAAAAGATACGACATCCATTTGCTAAGAGGGGAGGTGCCTGCTGTGTTCAGTCTTGAGATGACAAGGCTGAGAATCTGCTATCAGTATGACACACAGGTTTTGTTGCTTGACACGCGTTTGCAAGTGAACAAATGGTTTGTGAAATAAGGAAACAAGACAGAACTGTGAAACGTCTGGTAATTAGGATATATAAATGTAGGATTTGAGGTATTCACGGCGGTGCTGTCTTCTGGGTTGCTTCGCCGTGTAGTCTGGTTGAAGTTTACCGACGTATCAGAGGCTCTTGCTGCCTCCATCATCAGGGAGATACAATTTACAAAGCACTCAGCAAGATGAAAGAAATTTCGTACACAGCCGGTGTAGAAACCCATTCCTGACACGTTCTATTTCTTAAAAAACGAATTACTTTAAAATTAGAAAACAAAAACCAATGTCACATTAAGTGTCGGAAATTTCCACCGCGCTCATTGAAGCTTCACTCTTTTCCTTATGTCTAATGCAACGGAACGATTTCTGTCCTGCTCGCTTCCTGTAGCACGGAAATGGTTAACCAGACGAGACGTCATCGTCAATTTCTTGGGCACAGGAGAATCGGGCAATGCATCCCTAAATTCGTTCTGGCAAGTTGAGTAGGAACGAGACGCCAGACAGTGTTCGACAACGAACACACTCTTTGCATTTGTGAAAAATACGTCCTTGCACTTCGACTGTTGAAAGACAACTGACTGTCTGGCGCGAGCAGGTTACAACATGGCGTGACCTGCATGTGTGTTTATTAATCCAATCGAACCGTATTGAATGCAACCATCAATAAATATTTTAATTTGGGTTGTGTGACTTTTAGATCACTTTGGATAAACCTAACTTTTACTATAACAATATGCATACTTTCTGTGGGATAACAAAGACATTTTGAAAAGAAGCTGATAAAAATCTTTATAACAGTCAATCATAACGGAAATTCAAGAACAGAATCTTGCTTTAATAAACACGTACAGGTACATTTAAAATTATTCTTTGTCAGGACTTTTTCCATCGTCTGTTCTTTAAAATCACGACGTTTCGGAGGCTGGTTCTGTCTCCGTCTTCAGGTCGTGATTTTAAAGAACAGACGATGGAAAAAGTCCTGACAAAGAATAATTTTAAATGTACCTGTACGTGTTTATTAAAGCAAGATTCTGGACGTACAGGTACGCCATATCACAGTACACAAGGCCTCACATAACCAGCCGAATCGCCTTGGTCCCCCAGTGCAACGCGCTCACTTTAAACCTATTAGTGTCGATCAGATTATGATAACATACAAAACAAGACCCTGATATAAGACAATAAAGCTGTATTGTGGATAACATGCGTGGATTTTTCGCTCGGATACAAATTTATAGCTCGACTATCCGTTTAATAAAATTTCTTGCCTGTTTGCTTCTGCACGAAAGTTTATATAAATAAATAGGGTCATGTGTATTACTCATAATTGTCTTCGCTTCACGATCGAGGTACAACGGGACCCTTAAATCGTACGTAAGCACTGATATAGACCCATTCCTCAGTTATTACTTTTGCAATCATCAAGCACAGTCACATTTCAAGATTCTATAGTGTTTTGTTATGACAGTTGACTCATTAAATAACATTATGTTAGTCACACCAACTATCTGATGTATTGTGATGTAAACGACGTTTCAGAATTGTTTCTACTCCCGTCTTCGGGTGACTGGTAGCCATCATACTGACAGATTAGTTATAATTAAATCTATTTATTAATGAATCATCTACCTGATTGTGGAAACAGCAAGAATGTCCGAAACGTCGGTGAGATTATATCGTCGCCGTGAGAACCTGACATCTCACAAATTCAGTTGTCATTAAGCGACCAAATAATAAATAACAAGTCACAAACTATTGCGCTTTTTATGTGTGAAGTGTGTATTGATGGAAACAGAGCTTCTAAAATTATAAAAATGTCGATTAATAAAGGTATAGGCAAATAAGTAGGTAGATAAATTATCAGATACGTTGTTCATAAATGCTCCGGAGCATTTATTAGATGCAGAGGCTGAGATGGCGCATCTTAATAGGAAGATCACAGTCATTTTCCTCAGGCTGTTAACACACTGTTTAACACAGACGTACATCTTAACTGTTACAGGCCAACCAACAGCGGTTATAGATAAGTTTTATTACACCGTTTCAATAATATTTGCTAACATCCCATCAGCGTCGTACTACATAACATAACATAACATAACATTAGATAGAGTGCAGAAGAGACTAACTATATTAGTTTACCAATCATGCATATGCCCATTCGTCGAAGCAAAGGGAGACTTTATGTGCAGTTCCGTTCCCCTCTCTCCCCCCGCCGCGTTTCTACACCGTTGTAATGAGGGTTTCAATGAAACTGTGACAGAAGGTATATATGCACAGTGTCTTCCTTGCGCCGCCCGATATTTGTATGTAATAAGACCATCATTCCGCGTAAAAATGAAAGTTGTTACAACTCTTCATTGAATCCTACCTACTAAGAACTGTGTTGACTTTATTGATGAAGAACAACAAACAAGCTCATTTTGAATGTATTAACAAGTGTGGAAAACAGTGCAAAAATTTTATATAAATTTATTTAAACAGTCCATTAGAATTTGGCAAATGTTTCTTTCCAATTTGATGCCCGCATTATCAGGTCTATCAAGCGCCTCTGGAACGTCGACAAGCGTCTACCAGACTACAACAACCCAGAAGACAGTCATCTTCATGTTTGGTTATAGGTTCTTCTTTGAGTTCTTCTGTTTCAGATGCCTTAATCATTTTAAAAAATTACGGTCAGTCACTTCGGAAACATATTTCACATTTACGGTAATAAAAACAGGTACCTGAGCATACTCGTGTGTATTTCTGGCTGCTACCACTTCAGAAAAGCATAAGAACACCGCGCACTGTAAATGGACAGCGACACTTTACTCAGAGTCTCTTCGGCGTGTCGTTAAAAGACAGAGAAAGCGCTGTCACAAACAGGAGGTATCGCCACAGATTGTCACATCACGCGTCTTAATTACACGTCAAGCAGTTTGTAGGACGACACTTAAATTGCAGGAAGAATTAAAGGAAGCCTTAAACTCGTAACTAATTTAGTAATTAAACTTCACAGTCTGATAGGCATAAACTTACCGTGCCTATCCTAACTTGTGACAATGAGATTGTCTCCAAAAGGTCTCACCTCTGAAGCCGAAACGGTGATACGTAAAGTCTTTCCGTTTTCTACGCGATTCTTAACACAGAGGCCTAAGCAACGGTGATATAATCACTTTTACGTAAATGTAAAGGTTCATGACGAGAGTATATTATTAAACTTTTTCCTATCGTTTTTTGATAAAAACACGTTCCATAAACCAGGCTTCCAACATTAAATTCGGGAATAAAATTTGGTTACATGTAATGAATCCCACTGGGTAAGTTTCACTCACCTTCCTGATGATGGAAGTAGCATTCCTCTTCCGAAACGTTGGGCTTGCGAAAAAAATTGCCAAATATGAGTTAGAGTAACGCGAAATTAATTATGAGGACTAACAAGAAGTAAGCAAACAATGAAATAAATGAAGAATATGAGGATGCTTTTTTAATGTTTGGTTCTTTGACAGAACTGACTTAAAAAATTTACTTCTAAATCTTCTAAATTAAAAACGTGATGATTTAGAAATATAAACTTCGTCAAACACTGTATTTTTGAATGTATATTTCTTCAGGATGCAATCACTGAATTTAACAAGCAAGAACATGAATCTTTAAAACACTATGTCAATGCCTCTCTTAGATGTGTTTACCTCACTGATTTCTCTAATATGCGTTTTGTGAAGAAACTTTAGTATTTCCGGACGCTTATATCTGTGTTCCTTACAACTAAATTTATGTAGCATTTACTGACAAATAACGTAAAGTAATTATAATACGTATAATTCTTATACTCAGTGGTGAAGTCTCTTTAATAACAAAGGACTACGACACCATTAACACTGTTTTCGTTCGAGTCGGGCGTCTGTAATAAAATACACACACACAAAAAACAGAAATAAAACGCAAAGAACGCCTGTTTCCGATAGTCTGTTTTATTTCTCATTTGTTACTTACGGTCTGCCGAGTCCGCATCGCCTACCGGGAACTGATTAAACTCGCTTTTTCAGTATTAATGATCAGGAATGAAGATTCATATAACCGATTCCACGCTTCTTACAGTCAACGCAATAAAGTAATCAAACTGTTGGCACACAGTTTTTCCCAGGTTTTCTTCTGCTACAAGCAAGCCACTGCTAAGGAAACCGCTGACCGGAAACGCAAATTACCATAAATAAGAGACTGCATTCACAGAGTGCATAAAATTCTGCTTAAAGAACAAAACAGAAGTCCTACACGCTGATATTACTTCATCACTCAGTGGATTAATTTCACATTTATCTCATGTTTATTTGGCCTATAGAAAATTATTTGAAATAAAAATCTCACTTTCGGTCACTTCCCTTTTTTTAACTGCTCAACTCAAATTAAATCACAATGGTTACGGAATCCAAGCCAAATGAATGGAGATATTCTGAACAATAAGACGTTTAATTAGTAACACATTCAGGAATATCTAAAAGCCGGGATTAATGTGCTTGATATAAACAATAAGATTAAAATATCAGAAACTTTCACAGACAAATGATTATCAGAGCGGCGGACTCAGAATTCAATTTGTAAGATATGACAATGTTAATATTCTTATATATTACATCAATACCCTGAGCAGTGGGAAAAACAGTGAGAGTTCAGGTTCTCACGGCAACGACTATGGAAATAACTGATTTCTGGTATATTGCGTGGTGTAGTCTCGTAGCAGTTGACCGACGCTGCTTCCATCACTTGGGCTCAACATTCCAGGAGGCTGTCATCTTATTACTGGCAATATTTTAAATGTGCGCCTCATTGCAAAGTATAATTCACAATAAGATCACGAATGAAGCAATAATTTGTTTTGGCTTATGTGTAATATCATGGACACGTCAAAAATAGAACCCTCATCATGTAACGTACTTTAATCAACTGATGAAACTAAACAGAAATTTAGGTCTGTCTTTAATTAGTCTAAACAGGACAGACCGGTAAATTTTAACGTAAGCATTTATGCAGCTGCAAATTTCATTTTAAACGCTGCTTATATTTATTTGCACCCTAGTGTTATAAATAGGAAACAAACTAAACCAATTAGTAAATAATTAGACAATGACCCATGAAATGGTTTAGAAAGAACTGCTTAATTCCAGCTAAGTGAACTTTGTTAGGAGTGTGATAGTTGAGCAACGACTTGATTTTAAGCGAAGAAACTCTATAAGCTTCTTCATATCGGTCATTATTAGGACTGTAAAATCATGGAAGACGAGAGAGGCAGAGGCTGTAGCACGCATTCCTATAGTGAAAATTGATACAAAAGTTTAATCGGAAGGCGAAATCTTGGATGAGAGGATCGTATTTAAGAAACAGGGTGCAATGGTATGGAGTAGATTCATCTGGTTCAGGATAGAGATATAAGTGGAAATTTTTGCGAACAGTGTAATGAATCTTCTGGTTCCATAATGGATGGGGAATTTCTTGATTATCTACAAGAATGTTAGTTTCTCCAAAAAGGACTGTTCAATGGTGTTGCTGAAGACAACGATGAGGCAGCATGTACCTCTGAAACGTCGGTAACTTCTGCCAAACTTTACGGCGAAACAACTCGGACAACAATCATCTACAGGTCTATAGTTGTTGGTCTTCTGAAGCCTTTTGGCTGTAAACTAATATACCTCCAGAAGATGGAGGCAGTATGTATTTTTCTAAAGTGTGAAACACTGCACGAGAACCCTAAAATAGAAACATATATTGCGTTTGTTTCTTAATTTAACTTGTGAATTATTCCATCGTACTAGAAATTCATAACACTACACACACTTACAAGTGATATACGCGTAAATGCGGTCATGAAAACATTACCCCTCCATAAATTGATTACATTTTAATTTTTTTAAAGAACAAGTACTATATTATGTCATATGGCCTGAAGATGATTAATTATTATTCCTCTTAACTTTGTTGCTTCTCTGCTCTTATATTCGTACCCCGAGGGTATAACAGAGACGGAGGAATCACGAGGAAGACAACGGCGAGTGGTTGAGGGGGAAGTAAATGAAGGGAGAGAGAGGTCAGAGGCAGATGATGCTAATAAATATTCAGAAGGGTTACGGTGTTTCGTTGTATGAGGTAAGCTTCATTAGCGGAGACCCTCGCCTGACTGCTTGCTCGGACAACGTCGGCAGATACAGTTCCCACAAATGAAGGTGCAACACAGCTTAGCTGCCCTTTAGCATGTCGGACGAGACAAATGAAGACCCCAGGACTCCTTTACTGTACATAACGACAATTATTTCGACAATCCTTTTTCCATTTCAATCCACTGATTTTGTGACAAAAACTTACTTGACCTAACTCCGTGGTTTATAGTCCTGGAAGAATTTATAATCACTCAGCTGGACACTTTTGACCTCGTTTAAAAAAACCCGGCTGTTCAGGACCGAGATCACAACAGCCCGACACTGGACCCTATCATGATCCAGACGAATCCAATCTATATCCTCACACACCTGTTTCTTTAGTTCCATATTCACATTATCCTTCTACCTAAGCGATCTCCTCCATTCAGGTTTTCCGACTAAAATTTTGTATTATTTCGAATCTCTCATTGTGTGTTACATCTAGAGCTAATCTCACCAATATTTATTCGATAACTGTAATGAAATTAGGTGAAGAAGCTCTTCATTATGTATTTTTCTTCAAACCTCCCGGTACTTCGTAAATACTTGCTCTACAGAACTTTGTTCTCAATAAGTTCATCCCTTTTTAAGTTTAAAAGTTAATACCAATATAAAACAACAGGTATCATTAATATGTAGCAAACAAGTGGATAATATTTTTGAACTAAATTGTAGCAAGGATCCCAAAATTTCTTCAACTTTTAAATTCTTCGTTCCCATATAGCCTACTACACTCTGGGATTTGTCAATTATCCCTACAACTGTGTGCTACATGTTCTTGACGAGACATGAACACGTATTAGTTTTCTCAGCGTTTGTTTCTGAACCAAACTCCTTACTACCGTTTAACAGAGCTTACATGAATGTTATGTTACTATTAGCCTACAGAGAAGTTTGAAATCTAAATAAAAAACATATCATTCGATATTTTCAGAATAGTAACTAGCAACTAACTTAAAGCCTGTGTAAGTTAGTAAACGTATAATTAAAATATCTCTACAAGAAATAAAGGATATAAACTTTTGTTATACTAATTTCAGTGAATATTTTACCTTCCCGTATCATCAGTAGTTTCTAAGATTTTATCAACCGTCATAATTTCCTTTTGTAAACATGATAATGGCGTAATACTTGATGCCTACGCGATTAGATATAAATTTTGGAAATATTTGGCATTGATCACAGAGGAAATAAGCTCCTCTGAAACGCCGGCTAATATCTACCAAACTACACGGCGGAACACTCCATTTTCATACATGAGCTTAGTAAATATCAAAATTACGATTTCTTGAATTATTGTCTGATGTTAAAAACTGAGTACGTTTTTACAAGAAACGATTACCATATCCATCTAATCCAGACATCAAAACCAACAAAACAAAAACATCTGAATCCAATTTCAATATTTATTTCTTCTGTGCATCTGTTTTCGTGAACTGCCATGACATCAGAGTTCACTTCGGACACTGATGTGTACGAAGGAAACTTACAATATTCATTAATTTTGGGAGATTGAGTAATTAAAAACAAATAAAGATAGTTATATATTTTTATACCCTTATATTTCGTACATCCCTCTGATTTCAGTAGATTAGTACAACCAGTGCTAAGTAAGGTTACTTAAAATTTTGTTTTTGATTGACCGCATATTTTTCGGCGCCTCGCCGAAGCCTGTAGACAAAACATCGCAGGCTATTTTTAATTATACTAAAAGAGCCTTTCTACTAGAACATTAATATCACATAAAACACTGCATCACTATTATGTAAACAGTGGTCGAGCGAAATATAGTTTTATGGCCTTCGCTTCATAAAATATATGCTTCAGGAAACGTGCTTAATTTACGTGCATCCATCCAGGCCTAGTAAGCATCACAGTGCGAGAGAAGTTAAAAGCTGCCAAGATTTTATCCCATTGTTTAATATTTTGATACGGGTCGTATTATCAGATTCTATACTGGCCTGTTATTTTAAGGTCCGTTGCAAAATAATTTACATAATCAAAGAAATAAGCAGGTCTGATTTCGTTCATATATTTATGCCGTCAAATAATCGATAGGACAACTGATAAGGGATAGTGTTGTTTAGCGAGAAGTAAAAACAAAGCATAATGAATTGGTTTACAGAATTCTAAAGTCCTTAGCATGTCTCTGCAGAGGAGCCCCATCTGCGTTTAAAAGGATGTCGATAACCCAGTAGCGTTGACTTGTTCACTCTCCCTGTTTGCTGATTCAGTTCTTGTAGCAGAAATCCACTGTTTAAGTCAAGAACTACTCAGGTCGAGTGTTGGCAACTCAATTATTGATCAAAGATGGCGTCCGTCTGTAAACCACCACCACCCCCCCCCTTCCTTGTTCGACTCGATAGGTGACGTACAGTTTAATGCAACATGTTTTGTGAAGTTAGACCTTTATTGAAAGCTCAATGTTCGTTTAGTTTTATCTGAAGCAACGTGTACGATAATTACAGTCTGTGAATTCGTAAATCGAGTTTCATTAGGTATATAGTATTGGTATATATTTGTGCGCAATTTTAAAAATTAAGGCCACCCGTTATGGCGGCCGAAATAAAAATGGCAATTATAAACCAAATTATCTATTTTGTTAAATTGGCTGGCTATTCGTTGGACGATTATGTTTCGGCTGGACAAAAATTTCTTTCCTTCTATACGTTCAAGATTGATTCAAGTGTCTACCGAAACCAATATCCAGCGGACAACTGGACCACGGAGGGTAAAATCGGCTAGAGCGCGAATCTGGTAACATGTATAATGTGTCGAAATTAATAACGCGTTAGCCTAAAGCTTTACCTCCACTCCCTTAATACGCTTTCATGAATGGTATTTAGGTTCACGGATAACATATTTCAAGATGGCTGTCTTGTGGAATGTCAATCTTGACCTTATATGTATCAGGAAAAAAATCATGTTAATTAAAATTTTGTTTTTATAACAGAGATCAGGTTTGTGCAATATTTTTCGCGGCGAAAATCCCTTAAGAGATTAAATTGTTATGTAAAATAAACTAATATTTTATTGTGGTCATAACCACTTCGATTACAAAGCGGGTTGTCATTAATTTATAGGACAAAATGACATTACAAAGATAGTACTTTTTACATTAATATTCTTCATACGTGACAGAATCTAAATTGTAAACAGTGCTGGCAAGTTTCCTTGTAGCAATGTACCACACTTCAGACAGCCTATTGATCTATATCACTTATTGGGCAACTGACAGCTAAGCATGTTTTAAAATAAACAGATTCATTTTAATGCGGTTTAGACTGTTTCATCTATGTGATTATATTTACGTCAATTTTTCCTGCACGCCTCCTTTCACTGACATGCAAAATTTATAATAATACATTGGGTGTTTCAGTTCACACCCATACTGAAAGAAGCTGTGGATTTTATCTTATCATATATCAACATCACCATTACATTATTTGTATTAAGTGTGCATTCCCATCATTTTGATTGGACATAGAAGATCTTATTGTGTGTGTGTGTGTTATCTACCAAACTACACGGCGGAACACTCCATTTTCATACATGAGCTTAGTAAATATCAAAATTACGATTTCTTGAATTATTGTCTGATGTTAAAAACTGAGTACGTTTTTACAAGAAACGATTACCATATCCATCTAATCCAGACATCAAAACCAACAAAACAAAAACATCTGAATCCAATTTCAATATTTATTTCTTCTGTGCATCTGTTTTCGTGAACTGCCATGACATCAGAGTTCACTTCGGACACTGATGTGTACGAAGGAAACTTACAATATTCATTAATTTTGGGAGATTGAGTAATTAAAAACAAATAAAGATAGTTATATATTTTTATACCCTTATATTTCGTACATCCCTCTGATTTCAGTAGATTAGTACAACCAGTGCTAAGTAAGGTTACTTAAAATTTTGTTTTTGATTGACCGCATATTTTTCGGCGCCTCGCCGAAGCCTGTAGACAAAACATCGCAGGCTATTTTTAATTATACTAAAAGAGCCTTTCTACTAGAACATTAATATCACATAAAACACTGCATCACTATTATGTAAACAGTGGTCGAGCGAAATATAGTTTTATGGCCTTCGCTTCATAAAATATATGCTTCAGGAAACGTGCTTAATTTACGTGCATCCATCCAGGCCTAGTAAGCATCACAGTGCGAGAGAAGTTAAAAGCTGCCAAGATTTTATCCCATTGTTTAATATTTTGATACGGGTCGTATTATCAGATTCTATACTGGCCTGTTATTTTAAGGTCCGTTGCAAAATAATTTACATAATCAAAGAAATAAGCAGGTCTGATTTCGTTCATATATTTATGCCGTCAAATAATCGATAGGACAACTGATAAGGGATAGTGTTGTTTAGCGAGAAGTAAAAACAAAGCATAATGAATTGGTTTACAGAATTCTAAAGTCCTTAGCATGTCTCTGCAGAGGAGCCCCATCTGCGTTTAAAAGGATGTCGATAACCCAGTAGCGTTGACTTGTTCACTCTCCCTGTTTGCTGATTCAGTTCTTGTAGCAGAAATCCACTGTTTAAGTCAAGAACTACTCAGGTCGAGTGTTGGCAACTCAATTATTGATCAAAGATGGCGTCCGTCTGTAAACCACCACCACCCCCCCCCTTCCTTGTTCGACTCGATAGGTGACGTACAGTTTAATGCAACATGTTTTGTGAAGTTAGACCTTTATTGAAAGCTCAATGTTCGTTTAGTTTTATCTGAAGCAACGTGTACGATAATTACAGTCTGTGAATTCGTAAATCGAGTTTCATTAGGTATATAGTATTGGTATATATTTGTGCGCAATTTTAAAAATTAAGGCCACCCGTTATGGCGGCCGAAATAAAAATGGCAATTATAAACCAAATTATCTATTTTGTTAAATTGGCTGGCTATTCGTTGGACGATTATGTTTCGGCTGGACAAAAATTTCTTTCCTTCTATACGTTCAAGATTGATTCAAGTGTCTACCGAAACCAATATCCAGCGGACAACTGGACCACGGAGGGTAAAATCGGCTAGAGCGCGAATCTGGTAACATGTATAATGTGTCGAAATTAATAACGCGTTAGCCTAAAGCTTTACCTCCACTCCCTTAATACGCTTTCATGAATGGTATTTAGGTTCACGGATAACATATTTCAAGATGGCTGTCTTGTGGAATGTCAATCTTGACCTTATATGTATCAGGAAAAAAATCATGTTAATTAAAATTTTGTTTTTATAACAGAGATCAGGTTTGTGCAATATTTTTCGCGGCGAAAATCCCTTAAGAGATTAAATTGTTATGTAAAATAAACTAATATTTTATTGTGGTCATAACCACTTCGATTACAAAGCGGGTTGTCATTAATTTATAGGACAAAATGACATTACAAAGATAGTACTTTTTACATTAATATTCTTCATACGTGACAGAATCTAAATTGTAAACAGTGCTGGCAAGTTTCCTTGTAGCAATGTACCACACTTCAGACAGCCTATTGATCTATATCACTTATTGGGCAACTGACAGCTAAGCATGTTTTAAAATAAACAGATTCATTTTAATGCGGTTTAGACTGTTTCATCTATGTGATTATATTTACGTCAATTTTTCCTGCACGCCTCCTTTCACTGACATGCAAAATTTATAATAATACATTGGGTGTTTCAGTTCACACCCATACTGAAAGAAGCTGTGGATTTTATCTTATCATATATCAACATCACCATTACATTATTTGTATTAAGTGTGCATTCCCATCATTTTGATTGGACATAGAAGATCTTATTGTGTGTGTGTGTGTCAAAGTCCAGACTCGAGCCCGATAAGGCGGGGTTGAAAGGTTGTCAATCTCTTGTGTTCAGCAGTGGCAGTATGGAATGGGAGGTGAATGAATATTGGCTTTTTCGCAGCTTGGAAAATGTCCACAATTCTGGAGTGATTGGTTGCCACTTTGTGACAAGATAGCGGGTTATTTTCCGACAACTGAGCATACTATTAACATGCCCCGCCCATCAAGACAAGTGCACAGCGCTATATACAAACAAACCTCGATTCTAT
>NW_019059805.1:248928-305993 GCF_000696155.1 Zootermopsis nevadensis
GTTAGCAACAGATAAGTGGGTGAATAATTTTTAATTGTAATGAATTATAAATACAATAAAATAAATGCTTTTAGTTTGAAACCAGGTGTTAAGTAGGCTATTTAAAATTTCTCACAGATGAACTCAAGCAGCTAAGTCAATTTTTTAAAGATTTCGGTCACTTCACCTTGTGGGAAGCTAATGGTGCTCTAATAGAGGACTAGAGAAACCGAAGCCCGTTCTAGATGCAAAGGCGATGAGAAAAATTTAAGTCTCTACCGGAAATGGAACCGGAATTTCACTCCGTAACTTGTTACTTTATTGACTAAGCGATAGTTGTATCGCCGTAAGAGAACACATGACCTTGCATGCGCAGAAGTTAAAATGCATGTGCTCATAAGTCGGACGTTGCAGCTTTGTGCGCGAAGATGAAGGCCACGACCACACTTACAGCAATTTATCCATATCATAACTTCCTACACAAAATTATACCGTAACTTTATCTCAATGGATTTAGACCTCGAGACGGTATTACGGTCTCATTTGCGTGTTTAACTAACATTTATACTATGTACATATTACATGTCCCGCTGTTGGTGTTTAAAATCAGGACGGTTTTTATGAGGACCTTAACGTAATATATGAATACAGGTATGTCATGTGTGCAGGTTTTAAAGGCGTGACCTCTGACGACCAGTCACTGTCCTCGACGGTAAAACTGCGGTCACACGGACAAAGACACAAAAATATAAGCTCTGTGCTGCACGCACATATATAGGCTGTTATGCAAATTTGTTATTATTTATCAAGTACACTTGTCAGCTTGTTACTTCTTCGTAGTTGAATTGAATGACATCGTGTCATTTGGTTAACTTACAGTCATGATAAATGACAGCAATTATGAAATAATTCTTATCTCTAAAAGTCACTTAATGACGGTATATCAACTCACAGGTTACATACATCGACAAAAATAGAAAGATGATCATGAAATGTAAGTTGATGAAAGCAATCCTTAACTACATATCTGATAACATATTCCTGCAATTTCTCTGGATAAGTTAATAAAAATCATGAAAAGCCACATTCAATGTAGGACGTAACAACTGAGATAGTAAATGAGTATCTATATAGATTTATAGAGCTACTGCTACATTAACGTCTTCGGTGTGTGATTAGGCCCATTACACCACATAAGTAGAAGACTTTACTTCACAAATGGATTGTAACGAAGACTAAAATTAAACTGGATCTTAAGGAAATGGTTGGGGGGTGCATTGGATTCATCTCCCTCAGGATAGCCACCAATGGCAGACTGTTGTAAACACAGTAATAAACTTCCGAGTTACTTAAGGATGACAAATATTACCTGAGCAACTGTTAATTTAAAAGGAACAGTTTGCTTCATGAAATGACTTAGAATGTAATTACCGTGTGTACAAAAGTCCTCTATTACACCTTATTTTGAGATAGATGAATCCAGCCAACTGCTCATTCTAATTTTATAATGTCTTGTCCATTAATATCTGAAAAACTAAAATAATTAACAGCAGTACAGCTGACTAGCTATGAGACGAGGATGGAAGCTGTACTGCTGTAAAATTTTCTGTTACTAGCGGGTAAAAAATAGGCCGGCAACCCCTCTTAACGAACTTCTGCAGTATTTCTGTCTATTATATACTCGATAATTGTAAATTTAAAAATAAGCAGCTTAGAAACTTAACAATTAGGTACTGTGCAAATGAGCAACACAGAAATGCAAATTAATGAGACAAAGAACCATGTCTACATTTATCAGAAACTAATTAGGAAAACGTTTCACGCAGACGCATAACCGTCTTTCCAGTGTTAATATTGTACGGACGCAAATGTATTTACTCTCTTGACAGTTCTGCCACACCACCGCTCCTTCCATTAAGTTCGGAAGGTAGCTTCTATGTCTATTAGCGTAAACTCACCAGTATCCTCGTCAGTTAATCATTAACAAGCGGGTTACCGTATCTAATTTCGTACCGGATTCTGTAAACCTCAGAAGTTGACACATTATCGTAAAATAACCGAATAAACAAACGAGGAAAGTTGGACTCTGTTTCACTGTTAATACCAGTAGCACAGCTCTAAATATAACCCGATACACATTAAGTGGTTTGGAACCATCTTGTTGCTATCAACAGATCGACAGCTAACGCTGACCAGCAAGCCGGAGTGTGACGGCCGACGCCAGGCGTCGGTGTGGACTCCTCGAGAGACGGCGATATTTTTACCAAGCCAGACGTTTTATAAACACTCAAGTGCTATGCTGTGTACGAATGTCTGTCTTAACAGGGTTGACGTGACTGAGAGACAAGCGCAAATCAAAAATTCTTGGAAGGAACGCAGAATGTTAATGTTTCTTTCGAGCACAAACACTGGGACCCGACTTTTTATATTGGAATACACTTCAGAATACTTATTCCTCTCCATAACTTATCTGACGCGGAACGTTCATGTTAAGTGTGTTGGATAAACGAAAATTATAAAGTCTTCTGTCTAACTTATGTGGTTCAGTGGTACTGAAGTACAACAGATGTGATCAGGTATCGTTAGCCAGCTACCCGAGGCTTACGTTCATGGCGAACGTCTGACTGGCTTGAGCTGGCTAATCATTAACGATGTCCATCAAACTTGAAACAGGAACAGATTTTATAAAGGACAAAACTCCGCAAACATACACTGCATTCGAGTCCCGATGAGGGCAGTTCATGTAGCTCGAAAACTAAGCTCAATAGAAGAATGGCGCAAAGACCAATATTGTATGTTTCGAAGAGGGGGTTACAGATTCGTAGGTCAGAATCCGTAAAAACGGTCCACGATTCCACTACCAGTGAAGATACATTTCGTACCTTCAAAACTATGATATATGCTTAATTCCTATATCATCAGAGCGTGCCCTGATAAAGAAGATGGCAAGTACCTCTGAGTCGTCTGTCAATTTCTACGAGACTACACGGCGCAAAATCCGAGAAGACAGTCACATTCAAACTTGCGGACACGAAAACTTTAAATCTAAAAATTTGGCCTGATCTTGCTTTGCATATCTTACGCTACGGTTTACTGCTTCTCTAAAGTGCATTAAAATGAGATGTATCATTGCTTCATGCAAGTTAGATCGATCGGTGTTCAGACTAACCATACATATTTTACACTTCAGAGGCGATAAACTCACGTTATAAATCGATAGAATATCAAATGGGAGTATAAAATGGGTAGTAATCTGTGCCACGTTATGTACAAAAAGAAAAGAAAAACTCCACGTGGACTTCCTGTGGGTTTAACAACATGCAGCTAATAAGTATGTATTCTGACGACTCTAGTTTGGGAGGGATTGGTCAAACGTTAAGTCGTTGCTGCTATACTCGTACACCTACATGTCTGATACAAAGAGTGACACATGAAGCAGGATTAAGACACATATTTACTTTTGGTATTATTAAATTTAAGTACCAGGAACGCATGTAACGTGCTATGTACTACTACGTATGTACCATGTATAACTCCCCCCTGTCCTCTTCTTGTTCTAATTCACTATGCACGCCGTGTTACAATATTGGAGAAGGGCAACTTCGTTAGTTTTTAACTGCATAACAATTAACAGAATTAATTAGAACATATAATAGAAAATGGCAGCTACTGTATTATTTAGGTTGTTTGCACAGAAATTTCCTTCAGGATTATTAACTTACATCCAAAGGTGTTCAAAATTATGGTAACCATATGTGAGCACACAAACCAGAACGGTGTTTATATGCTCGGATTCTGTTAAAACTTGAAGCAAGAAGTGAGAAAGCCAGCTTACCTAAAGAATATTTAAAAATCCAGTTTATACTCATACTTTCTTACGAACATCGTGTTGTTGCATGGTACTCATGAAATAAACAGCCACAAAAGTGGAATTTGAAAATATCGAATCTAAACAGAAATGCAGAGGTAGCTGATATAAAATGCCATAAGAACGAAATTGATTTTTCCTCTGTAATGTCCTAGCGTGCGTCTACCAAAAATGACTTATAGAAAAACAAACTCCATTGTACAAAAAAGTTCTAGGATTAGAAAATAAATATCACAGGTGCAGGAGATCAGGGTCTTTTATTATTCAATATGTACGAGACTGCTTTTGAAGAAGTCACTAAAGCACCTAGCATGTGGCTTACTCGATGGGAATTAAAAGAACTCCAAGCAAATAAAGAATGCGTTAGAAATAACGTAGAACTTTAAATCTGTCGTTCATTAATGGTTTGTCTTAGGCATTTTATTTTATACACATTACGTTTCAAGACTTGTCTTAACATCGATTGTAATCACCTCACTAGACAAAATCAACAAGGGACGACAAACTTCCTGTTGTGGTTTCCTCTACCATTCATCATAATTTACTACTTTTATTAGTTCCATATTAGCCCCGTACGAACTATTACAATATAGGTCGATTTGTAATCGAAATGGTATTAGACCTACATTTCTGTTGAAATCAACCGACGTGTCCTTTCTGGATGAGTGTTTTCTTGCTATTCAGTCTAAAAATGATATCAACAGAATAATTTAATTAGTATCCCGTCTCTAGTACGAAATATGAAGTTTTTGAGTACGTACAGAATAACGTTTCTCATATGTTAAGCGGTTTATTTCGTGTCTGATAAGAAACGTTCTGACGATCAGGAACTCAACATGAATGTATTGCGATGTCATGCCGTTATGATCAGATTCTATCGTCATGTGAACTACGTCACCATTTTAAGTTTCATATAGCAAATATGAAGTGTGGTACATGTACGGTGTCGAAATCTTTTGGAGACTGTGTAATGCAAGTCTCATTTTCGTCTCCTGCATGTTGCAATGCGGGAATTTTCGTCGCTTTTGGAACTTCCAACACGGGTATAAAATATTAACCGAAGATTTCGAATGGATAATTTAAATGTGTCCTTCTAAAATTACTACATTTTTATTTACACATCTTAACTTGCATGTCTTTTCTATTTAATGTGATTTAGCGGACATGAAAAATACATTTACAAACACAAATTAGCACTTAAAATATACTGTAGGAAGAGTAGAAAATTACGTTTCTCATAGATGGAATTTTAAGAAAGCATGTTTACTTAAAAACTAGTTCTGTAAAAAGTGCTTGAAATTCTGAAAAAGAAAATATTGATTGCGCAATGAACGTACATTATCACGAGGAATAGTTATTTCACCTGGAGATGTCTAAAATGTAAACACACGGTTCCTGAAATGTTATAATTTAAGTAGACCTTTAAAACAAACTGAAGCAGAAAGTTAATTTATTGACACGATATTTTAAAATTTTATATTCAGAACTAGAAGAACATCCCGTTCGACACATAACCCGCTTAAAAATAAGCATGTTCGAAAGTCGCCTTCCTGCAAACGACCTTCTCGAAACCTCACATTTCTTCACGTTTCTCGAGTATGAATCAGAGTAGAGACATTAATTTTTCTAGGCGTACGTTTATAACTAATATCATATTTCTACACTCACATTGAAAATTTTCCTTATATCCTTCGCTTTTAGTGAATGATCTTTTACGTTTCATCCCTTTGTCATAGAAATTGTTGTTCTGGAATTGTTATCCTGAATAAGCACTTAAATTGGTAAATATTTCTTGCAAAGGCTTTGTTTCTTATTAACTTTCATCTGTACTTCGTCCTCTGTTAGTCACTATCCACTTCTAACTCGTCTCGAAACTCCAGATGTCTCTACTGTCTCTTCTGTTGTTACAGTGGGCTTCGGTTGCTTCGTGGTTTTTTCGCCCCGACTCTTCACCACTCACCTGCACCACTACAAACACCAACACTACAACTACCGGTAGTTCCTGCACAACCAGAACTACCAATATCATCACCAGTAGGTCACCCGGTGATCCCGCAACCATCGGCGAAAGGCATTTCGCCCTTGCGCCAACCATTTGCACGGTAAACACCATAAAGAAATCTCAACGCCTGGAATTGCTTGCTTTAAATAACTTGTACCATTTAATCTTCACGCTTTATCTGCAGCTCTCAACCCAACATGCACTTCATCAGTTTCGTTGTATCTCTGTAACAGACGTCATCTGACGTGGAATATTTACAGAACTTGCGGACGAAGCGTCGACACAGAATACGAATTATAATTAAATAATAGCATCAAGGTCAAAAGGCTGATATGACGTCGGCGTGTGTGTTTGCCTACACTCACAGGGGATATTTTTAAATGGGGGCAGAGCAGGAGGAAAACGTTTAAAAATAGCATACTTCGTAATAATGACGCCAGGTGGATAATAGTCTAAGTTTGATGATACCATTAGGCTCATTTTAGACGTTTTACTAATATGGGTGACGAAAATTATGTGATAACACGAAAGATAAATACGTGGAAAAAAAGATTGAGAGCTGAAAAGGTCCGGAGATAGGGATTAGCTCTATCTAGTGGGCCCAACTGTGTAGGAACCTGAAGACGGAGATAGAGTCCCATCTCCGAAACGTCGTTTTTTACGTTTTATATTTACTAGACGATGGATAATAGCCAAGGAAATTTTTATTCAATTGGAATTATACTATTTGTAAAGTTTATTTTCGGTTTATTTAAAGTCGATATTTGTATCTCAGACCATAATAACGTCGAATGACACGATCATGAGTGAGTAAAGAATTTGAAAGGATACGGAAAGAAAGGATCGCCGCCTAATTTAAGGTAACTATCGGCATGTGCTTGGAGGATCGAAGGAACAAAATAAGAGGAATTTCAGACAGGGTAGCCAGACGGTCTCCGGGTCAAGATTTGAGCCCGTACCTCACGAATATGAAGCAGGAGTGCTAACCACTCGACAGAAACATTTGGTGTTTACAGTAGACAACCATAAGGTTTTAAATGCTGTTTCAGCAAAGGGATTCCCCGTCATGAAACATATCATTTTTCATTGTCACACAATTTGTGATCAGTTCTATTCTTCGTTTGGTAATATTAACTAATCGCAACCGATGGGTATCTTTAAATATGTTCATATCTAACTATATAACTAACTAATTAGTCAACTAATCAATTAACTAACTCTACGGAACTGAGTCCTTCTGGTGAATCTGGCAGTCGTTGTATTGGTCAATAATTTACCCACCTCTCATGGAACCCAAAACTTCATTACAATGCTCGTGAAATTCCATTAACGGTCCTAATGGAGAGCCGTATCAGCGCAGGCCACACCCTCCAACTGCATTCCCTAAGATACATTTTAATATTATCCACCCGTCTACGCCCGAGTGGTCTTCTTTCGTTCAGGCCTTCAAATCAAAATTTTGTTACGAGTTTCTCATCTTCCCATGTGTACTACAAGCTCGCCCATCTTGTTCTGTACGCTTTTTAAAGTTACTTTTATACGATCAGTAGGTTTAAACACGTCCACTATTAAAAGCGACTGGACATTCTCGTTTTAAACAAATTCCTATTTTCATACCCTATAGAAACAGAAAAGGGCGTCGCTGCCAAGAAAAGAAATCTGGCCATGTGCGAACATCACGTAAACCGAAAAAAACAAGGCCGGCCGAAGTTTGCCGAACCGTCTACAACGCCGTGTTCCTCACGACTTCAACACGGCATGTCTCTTAAACACAGAAAGGGTTTAACCCTTCGAAGCACAAAGGTCATTACTTAATGTTGTCTACGGAAATAATAGTTGTTTATTCTATAAATCATAAAAAAAATTCATTCTGTGGGCAAAACAGACTTTCGGACTGTTAGTGCAGGTGAATTGTGAATTAAAATTTCAAAGATACTTAATGCACAGAAACATTAAATATTAATTAAAGAATTTATTAATATTCAGGTCGGAAAATCAAGCTGGATAAAATTGTTTGCCGCTAAAATCAAAGAGAGTCGTATTTTAGGCAATATTTAAAATTACCTGCAGTGAAGAGACTACTTGGTAGACGTAGATGTAGATGGGATGATAAAATTCCTTGTGTCGTGGATTGGATTCATCTTGCTCAGGACAGAAGCCACTGGCGTTCTTTTGTTAACAGGTCAAAGGACCTTCAATCTGAGCAACTACCAGTTTCTTGTGGATTCTTCTCAGTGGATTTTGTTAATTTTTCCCGCTCGTTCATTTATAAATTTCTAGAAGTTTTGAAGTAATAGGCTACCTGAAAACCTTGAAACCATATTCCGCCCGAATATAACCTGACTTTAGGCAACATGACATTACCACACACACATATCTTTTTTGCCAAAATATATTCTGTGTCATTAGAATATAGATTGAAAACTGTTCACAGGCTAAGGCAGAAAGCTGTTACAACACAGTCATCTAGTTTTTGGGTCCCGGTGTCTAGCTAATGAACTCCGTTTTATCTCTCTCTGCCTTTCTCATGTCCGACCCTTCAGTCATTTGTTTCCCTCCCGAGCAGTAATTACAGGTTTAGGGTCAGGTAGATATAAAGTTTGGGTTTTCTGCCCTCTTAGACGTAAGCTAGAGGCGAGGCGATAGGACACATGGCAGCAAGAAGTCAGGCGCTCCTATTTCGTTCTCCTGTTTTTCAATTTCATCTGTCTGTTGCATTGTCTCAACACATCCTCGCTTTTATTATTTTCATTTGAAATTAAGTTTTCTTGTTAAGGGCATTTGTGCAATTTAATCAGTACTGCAGCTGTCTGTTGTCAGTTCATGTTTTTAATATTCTAAATTCAGTTAAGATTATACAACCTATTTTATCTAATAACATATTTTAGAGTCTGATAACTAAAAATGTCCATCGGTTCATGAGTAAAATTATTCTAACATTTTTACACAACTCTCAATTAATTATCTCAATTTGTACGCAAAAAAAATTGCAAAGGGATTTGCTTTTGAAAATCAATTATTTACTATACTGTCATATACGTTATTATTATGACATTCAATGAAGCTTCGAAATAAATAATCTTAATAGCTATTTGCATGTCCTTAAATATTCCACTGATATGTAATTGTTAAAAAACCTGTTATTTATTCAGAGGTCCAACATCGATCAGTACGATGGACCAGATGTGACAGAATTATTCGTGGAATTCTGTAGTTCCAGTAGACTGACATTTCTTCCTAATTACAGCCAATACCTTCGTAACATAGTCACAGATTTCATTATTTGTGTAGCATACAACATCAGTTAGGAAATAGAAAGAAATTAAAAGTTGAAATTACGAAGAAAATATAAATAAGTATGCTCTATTATTCACCTGAAATTGGCATTTGTTTTATATCTTATGAATTCTAATATTTAAAATCTAATTTATGCCGTAAGACTAACCATACGTCACATCTGGTACACCTTTTAACTACATTTCTGTTTTTCTAAATGTATACAAATGCATTTGGGTAGTTATTTCCCGACTATTATCTTACCTTATTTGATCTAAATAATATTTCAATCTGCTTCTAATAGAAAATATAACACCGTAATTACAGAGATAAATTGATTAATGCTGTTTAAGGAAATAATCAACGTTTACACTTAAAATAGTATGAAATCTATCATCTACATTACTGAGTGTTAAAACAAATGGTATGTCTAGTTACCACTCGGCATTAAAGGATTAAATTAATAAATCCACACTATAAATTTCGAAACAACTGTTCATAAGAATCTGCTATATTACATAATAAACATAAATAAACGCTGAAGTGTGAACCACCGTATGTCTAACCACAAGGTTACTCAGTAGGGTGTCCTAATACATGAACCTGTGAACATGCTTTCTTTCAAGAAATGACAAATCTACGCATCTGGTGCGAAACAGACTCCATTAAGGTTACGTGTATTTTATTCATATTAATGCACGATAACCGTATTCAGGCATTAGCTCCTACCGCCGTCTGCTTCCAAACAATCATCTTTAAACTTGTTATTTTTTCCGGTTAAATTCCGGAGTTTAATTAAATTACAGCACTTCTGTCTCATTCTTTATCTAGACAATGGGTGTGGAGAATTATTCTCTGTGTCAGAGAAAATTAAAAGTTGCGGCTAGCGAAAAAAGAAATGTTTAAACGGAACAGACAAGGTAAAATGGAAGACGGACATATATCCTACAATTTCTTATTATCATACTTAAGAAGCGAGGTAACTACACAGCACCCAACGACAACAAACAGGAATATGTTCCTCATATAAAAAAACGTTTCACGTAAAATTTATGGTCGTCGGTAAACAATGCAAATTATTGATCGGACTCTGCTTTTCGAATTTCGTGCTGCAAGAACACACGTCCTAGGTACATAACTCTATAAAGCCAAAGTTCGCCTGAATTCAATCCGTACCTCAAAGAAAACACCACACTTCAACGATATAAACACAAATGTGTTAATGCTGTTTAATGAAATATTCCCTGTTTATACCGAGAAACATGGAAAACACACACTGCAGACATGTTGACTGTAAAATCAGGTGGGACATATAATTACCATTAGGCTTTAAAGGGTTAATATGAAAAGAAACTGGTGTACTTGCTCAGGTCCATTGTCGGATAATATAAGGGTGCATTTAGAGGAGTTGGTTTGTTTTATTTGTATTCGTTTCTTGAGGGTAGTTTGGTTCATTCGGTAGTATGAAGCAGGTCTGATAACAATGTGTTACCGCTTTCAATAGCAAGAGGTTGATATTTCACATCAGCCCGAATGTAGAGTTGTGTCTGTTTTCCGTCAAAGTGTCTGCACATATATCTATAACATAACTGCACCCGACGATACAATGGAGTGTGCTGTTCTGCCATGCATATGATTTTATTATCACTTCCCAGCGTTCACAGTTTGATATGCCTGTCAACCAGACACCGAAGTTAACTAGACGAAGAAAAATTCGTGTGTTTATGTATGAAAAGGTTATAAACTTTATGTCAAAAGAACTCCTTCTCTGATGTGCATATAGGAGCCTTCCACAGTGTAGTAGTACTTTCTAGGTTTACGACTCAGACCTGTTTAAACAGACATTCCACTAAGGCAAGCGTGTAAAATACAAGACGGGAGATGCCACAAGTTTTGTGTGATTTCTTTTGCGACGAGTTTCTGCTTTTTGTCAGTCCAGTACACAGATTACATTGCTAATCTTCTTGGCGTGTTTCAAACACTTTACGTAATAGCTGAGGATTATAATGGCCCTTCTCTGCTGTATTCAACTATATTACGAATACTAGCGTATGACCTGTAAAATTACAGAGGCATGGACCTATTTTATGTTGAACAGCAATATAGTTTATAGTAGCATTTTTTTTCGAAAATCGCATTAAAAGTACAAAATTGTTAAAACTTCTTTATCAAAAATATATATATATAAATTTTGCTTGTCGCCTCATTTGTTATACGTTGGTACCGAAGACATTTCCTCTGCATTAAACGCTGCTAACTTAGTTTCATTACTTAAATTAAATCGTGCCGTAGCTTAGATTCTTACGCGATGGCTTCTTACTGCAGTGACCGGGATTCAGTTATTAAAAGAATGAGATTCGTGGTAGTTCAATTGCACGGGATCAAGCCTTCTTCGAGTTCTTTGGTTTTCCGCAAATGATCACCAATCCATCATCACTGCATATTCATATGTCAACGCCACTTCTGGTACGCGACAGCCCTGACCAAACAGCTCATTAGCATACCCTCGGTCTTACGTTGGGGGGGGGGGGGGGTGACCCGGCACTCGGCTGATCTCGGAGGAAAGGTTGTTTTAATTCAGTTAACTTTTATATTGGCCGCTGAACATAACTCTTAGTTGTACAGACTTACAAGTATACATAATATGTTACGCTTCAGTCAATTTTTTGAGTTCATCTTTTCTGACGTTCTGCTTGTTGGCAGAATCCTAAAGCTAAAGATATAAACAGCGGAAAAGCAGTATACCTTTTTTTCCGAATCGAATGTACATTTCAGAAGTCTTAAAGTCGCACCGCCGTTCAAAACCAGAAGCTGTTGTACAAATTTCAAAACAAACAACATCGTTCCAAAGTTAGAGCTGAAAAGTAAGCTAGGGGAAAATGGTAAGTAAAAGCCTTCGTTGACTTGTTGCCCGAGAAGCCGTTTTATGACAACGGCCAGCAACTGACGAAGGCGACCAACAGTGTCGCGAGCTGATGTGTTAATGAGGCGGTCAAACAAAATCTTACCTTGTCCGGAGAAGACCCTGGCTCCACGGACCTGCAGCCGCTCGCTCTGTAAAAGAAGAAGGGTATTTGTTAGCTACTCATGCCGAAAATACTATGAAGGGTGCGCCATATATTCAGGGTATTATGAGATCTAGAATGCAAATTCTTCTTGCCTAAGGTACTATTTAAGTAGCCATTAGCCCACGAGTGAATAATATTTTCTGTTAGAACATAATGTCAAGGCAATTGGTCAATTACAAAAATAAAGAAATAAATAAAATGAGGAAGACAGAGAATTCCAAGAAACACGCCTAAACTTGTCATATTTCTCCAACTAAAATCTCTAATATAAATGAAGCAATTTCGATAAATTCCTAAACTAATTTATGATGCTATTTTACAAAGATATTAATGGAATGTTGTTCAGTAAGCTACTTTTTTGATAATATTAGTAATAATGCCTGTACAGTAACTATTATATCATCATGATCAGTGGCGCAGATAAAAATGTTGAGTAGAGCTTCCAGAAATGTCGGAAAAATAGAGTGGGACTTGGTACACGACAAGATTTACCCACAACAATACTTAAAACAATAAATAATTACTTGTGACTCTGTGAATAGGCTAGTCAACATTTCACTGTTGTAACCCTTAAGGAACCTTTGATTTTTGACACGAAGCCTAAGGTACTGTATCCCTTTCGAGTTCTTTGGTTAATTGAGGTAAATATTGATTAGCCTTGTAAAGAATAAAAGGTAAATATAAATATCTTAACACTGTATATTGTATATTAATTATAATTTGTATGACTTTATGGAAAATCTAGTGTTTAAAGAGGGGGGTTTAAGAGATTTAAAATGCTTTTTAGTATGTTCTTGCGTTTGTCGCCCTGAACAATAAAAACAGCATGGGTAGCCAATGTTCCTTTGTAATTTCTTCTTGTGTCTGGATCGGAAGTGACGTGTGCAGTGACAGAAACCTAAAAAGCAATTTCCGCCAAAGAGACATAAGAAATAGGTTTTCTTTAATTACTTTAAGAAAGGCTTTTAAATTTTCCAGTTAACCATACATACCAAATTTGATATTTCCTACTTTACCACGAATAATACAATTCTTAACAGTTCTAAATTTTATCTGACCATGTCACATCAAACGACTTTTTTCACTTGAGAATACCAGATGCAGGAAGCAACGGTTATGCTCAGCAGAGTTAATTTCTCAAAGTTCCTCTTGTCACCAGGCGACCACTTTCCATTACAATGGCTAGCAGTATTATACTAGTGTTCCAAGAAACCCAGATTTGGCAAGATTTCAGGTTCTCACGGCGGTGAATTTTAAGATGGCTGTCTTCTGGACTGTAGGGCCGTATAGTCTGGTAGAAGTTTCTCTAAAAGCGAATGCCCGGATTGCATCTTAAAGTAGACCACGACCAGTTCCTTCCATATAATTTCCAATTCTTAGACCTATATACTCTTGAGATACTGACAATGTCGTTAGATAAACCACAGGTAAATACACAGTATACTCAAGACCACAGTCTTTTGTCAGTTCTAACTTCAGGAAAAAATAGTAATTGCATTGTTTCAGAGCGATTTAACTTTAACAGCAGAACAAACAATGGGCACTTTCCATGGTATAATTGAATAACTGCCCTATTCTGAGATTCTGCAGTAGAAGTGTTTGCATTTTATAGCCGTCTAACAAAACTTGGGGAAGTTCGGGAACAATGTCACGCCAACGTGTGCCTGAGTTTCGTTTCACTTCATTCGATGACAAGACATTTCTAGTCACGAACAGAAAAGGCCTACATTAGACAGTGCTTGACTCAGATCCTAAGGGAGTGGATTTATAGAACGCTTGTTACCGCCTTGTTCCCCCGCCCCTCCTCGTTGCACCCCATTAATTTACCGGTGAGGGGTGGGGGTCTACGCAAGAAATAATTCTTGGGCAGAAACCGTAAAAGGAATACTGTAATTCAATGAAGAATTTTTTTATTTTGGACTTTGTCCATCGGCTAAATTATAAAATAGTAAAACTGCAACGTTTCGGAAGCTGGATTATACATAGACCATCTATCATCTTCCCCTTTTTATCTGAAGACGAAAGCAGAATCCAGCTTTGAAACGTTTAAATTTTAACTTATATATTGTAATTTTGGAAAACACTGGCCTACAAGGTGGTGTGGCCATGCGGGTTACAGGAAGGCAAATTTTTAAACACAAAATTAAAATTTTCGCTAATAAAATTCGTTTTAGAAGGTATCTAAGACGTTCACTAAATAATAACACTTTTTCTTTAGACTGCTGCAAGAATTATAATTCGGTGATTAAAGCGACTCGAATCACAAGTAAAGTGAGTGAGGCTAGGCTGTGGTGATCAATCTATAACCATACTGTATATAAGCCAGGATTATATCAAGACAAGGGACAGTCCCTCGTATTTCCACCCCCTAAAATCATTATTTGTGTCAGGTTATAGACAGGGCTGGCTGTGATCTGTTATGGTGTGGGCGTAGTGTGAGGGGGGAGAGGAGAGTGTCGGAGGTTTTTATAAAATTGGATTGGTTTGGTACCACTCTGTGTCACCTAGCCGACACATAATTCTGCAGCGAGTACTCTATACATCTCTTTAACAATGAACTAAGGCGACAGGTTCCTTTTACTCAGAGTAAAATGGTTCTTGAATCCAAGTATTAATCTATGTGACTTATTGAAAGTTTTTATTGTTTAAACATAATACAGGTAGTTACAGGGTAGCTGGGGTAATGAGGTTACAATGAGCACAATTTTACGTATTTAAATATCAAAAAAATATCTGTGATACACATTAGTTGCATGAAGAGATAGGTGATTATGTTACTTCAAGTGGTGCACAAATACCTTGTTTAACGATGCACCGACAAAAGATGGGATGTTTTAACTTTCTGTGTTGACATCTTGCTTCAAAGAAATACCTCTGGAGAAAATGTTTCCGGCAAAGCAATCAACTATTGATACGTTCTTCAAGAAGAGTGGACACGGCTCAGAAATTTACGCTACACAACCGACGTTTCGAAGTATCCTGTACTCATTCTTTCAAGTTATTGATTATCACTGTATTGAATCTCATGTTTGTTTAAAAAATAAGAACGATAAAGTTGGGCAGTTTAAATTAGAGGTATATAAATATCCTACTCCCCCTTTCAGGAAAAACAATAATTTTGTGCAAAAAAACCTTTTTAAATATGGTGTGAAAAATAAATTGGGTAGTAGTTAAGTTTTGTTGTTGGGGGTGAGTAGTAACATTTTTAAGAAAATAAGGGGGTGTTCTTTGTGGTTAAAGAAGAAAGGTTAATTTCTTTTCTAACGGGATATGTTTTTTTTCATGCTTCAAGAAGGCAGGCTTGTTTTAACCCAATTTATCATGTGTATAACCAATATGGATAGCACATAATGATACCTTATACATCCTGTTGGTTCAGAATCGCCATGCCTGTTACTGTTTCCCACACTTCAGGTTTATTGGCTCCACGTTCTGCGGGATCCTAAGACGATCCAACCTTTCCTTACACTGCCATGATTTAGAGCTACTTCACCCACTTCACAGTTGTGAACCTACCAGGCATGTTTCATTAACCATTTCTGCACGGCTCGGCTCTGTCTAAACCTCCAACGACTCGAGAGTGGCTTTCGCCTCGGGACGCTTTCCAGATTTAAATGTTCCAACTGCCATGATCATAGTATAATTGTACTGTTAGTGTTAAACAGTCTCGATTTACATGGCTTCAGGTGTTAATTTGTGTAGATTTAAATCATAACTTAAAGTGTGAGATAAAAAAGTAACACTTTAATATTAACTGTACTTATTGTCTCGTCAAATAGGATTAAGGAACATGTATGTATACGTCACCAGCAACATGCGACAGCAAAATAATATAGATCTATACTTTCAATGTGTCCGTTGTGTTAAAGTTAAAATTGCTTGCTATTTCCTGACTTGCAACGAAACGTCATTTATAAACGTACTATGCAATTACTTTTTGCCAGCAATTCGTGAATCATAAATTTCCAAGCTTCAAGTTAAGGCCACCAATGTAATTACGCTAATAATGATAATAATAATAATAATAATAACAACAACAGAACTAAATAACTTCACACATTCTGTTATTCATATTTCAATGACGCTATCATAGCAAACGCTCAGACAAGTGTTTAGGGATGACTATATAATTTCCTACTCTCTTTAAAGCGTTGTTTATTCTCACTCTGAAAACACACAATAAATAACTATATTTACTCTAAATAGCATGTCATTAATTATGAAAATGTGAAAGAAATGTGAGTTGTGAAGTAGATTTGTCTGCTCAGGATAAGGCACCAGAGCGAATTTATTGACCATCTAGGAGATTATAAGCTACATAAGGAGGACTTTGCTCTGTGGACTTCCTTCCGCTGTCATATGTCTTGAGGAATAGCACGTGTCCTACAAACTATACATATTCTCATACTCGATGGATAACTTGAAAATCAAACCAAGATATCAAGTGCACTGAAGAAGGGCTGAATACGTACATACTGTCTCCATCTCCACGTCAGCCCTGAAGATGGAGACAGTATGTTTCTCTGAAACGTTGGTGTCTGCCAACAAGTCTACACGGCGTTACAATCCGTAAGACCAAATCGACAACAAGATGTTAAATTACATTGTACGTATGCAAATTGAGTTTCCTATACGAAGGGTTGTTGGTGCTGCACTGGTAGGTGACCAGCCAGCATGCAGTTTGACGTGGTCCTGTGCCATCACTCCACACACCCTTCTTCTCACAAGAGTACTTACACGCCTTTACGACGTTTGAGTGACGGAGCGTGCTTTTAAGGCCCCCTCCCCCCAGCAATGCCAGCGATGTCGTGATGTGTCAGTCGGACACACGTCAGAAATGCTACGTGCTTGTCACGTGTCACGACTGCAACAGCAATCTCAAATAGCTGAAGAAACACTTCGGGTCTCATGTTCGGAACAAAACAAGACATGAAAATTTGCTGAAACAGTACAGCGTAAGAGATTTGATGTTTTCACGGCGGGGAGGATGATAATGATGATGATGATGTCTTTGTTGTTCTGAGATTTTTCGCGGAGAAATATTGTTTCCATCTTCAGGGATGGAATACTGATGCTGGAACGCTGTTGTAACCGTACTAGCGTTCTTGGCGCCAAAACCCAGAATGATATCAAGGAGTGTAGGTCCCAAGGTGGTGAAACGTATTTTATCAGATTTAGACGTCATGTTGTCGTCGTCATATTTAATATTAATATCATGGAGCCAGCCAGCTTAGCAATTAAACGAAAGCCGAGACTGTCATTTGAGTCCACTCAGTTTCTGAAACATGTTGGTGTTGGACTTCTGGGTAATAATGCTGTGCTGACGTGTAGGCAGATATCAATAACATTTCGAAGAAACATGCTGTCTTAATTTACTGGCATGAAGATGGAGACAGTACGACTTTTCCAAAACGACCAATAAGTCCACGAGTCAATGCAACACAGGAGACCCAAATCGACATACTCACCGCGTGAGAATCTCAAATCTCATTAGGTTTCTGAAGTAGTTTAACTGAACCACTGTCTGGTCTGAGCGTTCTCAAATAAAATTTTCCCAAGTAATAATGATGATGATGATGATAAAATATTTTTCGTTTTTCAAAGTGTTGGCCGAGCTAACATGGCTAACTCGGTTCACATGAACATAGCCCCTGGCAAGTATTCGCTCTGGCGTGGAGATCGTGCATAAATTATGAATATGTTTGCAGACCTTATAAGATGAAAGGTTTCTGAGGTGGTAATTTTGTGTGAAAATAGATGTTTAGCTGTCACTAGCAACTTCAGCTAAACTCTGCATTGAGAAGGATGTTTCTACAGAACTTAAAATTATTAATTAATAAATTAGTACATTTTGACGACTAAATCAAATAAATACAAGCTGGAATAATTTAATCATATACACCGTATTGATCGATTTGTTAACTCATGATGACTTTTATTTAAAATACTTGTTAAAAGCACTCTTTATAAACTGGTCTACTGAAAATCTAATTCTCAAAATGTACAACTGATTGACAGCTACAATCTGACATACGCAATTATTATAAGACATACATATGTTTTCATTACGTAATCGAGTTGTAAATTTTAACTTCAGAGCAATTACATGACATTAACTTAAAAATAATCATATTGATTTCGGCTTCAGAATTTGTAGAATTAATTGTCTCATTTCTTACAAGACCGTTTCCAAAATCCTAGAAATTTGTCCACAAACTGTATTGAAGCACATATACGTATATGAAGTACGAAATAAGACAGACACCTAAATGACAACATGATAACACAACGATAGACGTTATGCAGTTAACCACATCGATATGTTAGGTTCTGTGAGGATACACGTAGTTATAGTTAAGTTGTTGAAATATGTCAGCCATGAATGTGGAGATCACAGGTGTTGGCTCTTATTACAAGCATTCAGTTTACATTTAATGTCAGAAATTTACACGTACTGTTAATTGTTTGATAACAAATCTGCCTCAAACAGCTATCATTTTACAAGCAATTTAATGCCGTTGTATCAGTCGCCATTTTGTGCATTAGAATTCGTTCTGTTTCCAATTATTTGTCACGTGAGAGCATGCTAAGGGGAAAAGGATGGGGTCCATATTCTATGGGTAAGTAGCCGTATTTGATAGAGGGGCGGGGGGTGAGCTCTTATTCCCTTGTATTTATCGAGTCTCCTCCTCTAGCTACCCTGCGATATAATAATCATCATCAGGGACTCGACTAATTCCTGTGCCTCTTCAAGTTCCCTTGGCAACGGCCATGCTCCTAATTAGTCTCCCACATTTATATATCGACTGCCATAGAATACGAGCAAACCTAAAACAGTGGTTCAAACTTTGAAGAGTCTTCCATCGAAGGACAGGAATGTTTATCGTCAAGCTTCATTCGTGCAACACGAGAGTTTTTCCTTCCTGAAATACCTTTCAGAATCTCTTTTCGTTTCCTTTTTCTATAAAGGCCAATTTTTATGATTTGTGTCTGATATAGTGGTCTATTTCATTTTATTCTCAGTGCTACTCTCTTTAGTTTCTGAACGACAACATTTAAATTTGATCGCAATGCAATGTTTATAAACTCTAGTAACTTAAAAAATGTGCTCTTATTTAGAATCTTCATGTAATGAACGACTTAGGGCCACGTTCAGATTATTTTTTCTTTTTATGAAATAATTACTAATGCTTATTCTATTGATCGAAATGAGCTCCCTGAATATCTACGCATATTATAAGCAACAGACCTCAGAAAAGAAGGTTGGTCACTTCTTACGTCAGCTGAAGCATCCATTATTGTTTTCTCTTCAATTTCTGCGAGAATGTTTCATTTACTAATACATTTACTGGACATGAAGAGAGAGTCCAATTCTAAAGGGTTTTGACGACGGTAGTTTACACTTAAAATTATTCATTGTCAGGACTTTTTCCATCGTCTGTTCTTTAAAACGACGACGTTTCGGAGACTGATTCTGTCTTCGTTTTCAGGTGAGAGGTACCTACTCTGTTCGGTCCCTTAGATAGAGCTAGTCTCTGTCACTGGGGTTCTGTCTCCGAAACGTCGTGGTTTTAAAGAACAGGCGATGGAAAAAGTCCTGACAATGAATAATTTTTTAATGAAGAGAGAGACATCATTTGTTTGGGGCAGTAAGAAATATTCATTAACTAAAATCTATGATTGTGACCAGCAGTGTATTCAGACGCCTTATCCTGTACTGCTCACACAAAACACGTAATTCACAACTGGCGTGGTCGTGCCCTTCGGCGTGTGATGGAGGTCATCTCCATATCTTCTAGCATTGGCGTCAGTCACTTGGGTCGATAGTTCTCTGTCAAGAGCTTCACCTGGACACCGACAATGATGTTGAGTGGGGATAATAGGGGCAAGACGCCATCAGGGACCTAATCTTATAATAAAAAAGAAGGCAAAAGTTTCTCATCTATCGTCCCCGCGTTATTGTCCTTATGAATAGATAGGAGTGAGAGAGCAGAAAAAAAAAAGATTCCCGGAAGGGCAAAATAAAGGAGTCAATCCTTTGCGTTAGTCTTGGAAATACAGGGAAAGAAAAGATCATTACACAAACGTTAAGCTATGTATGTGTGTCTCTCTTTTCTCTATTGGTCGGTAACAACCAAGAATATTGGGCGTGAAATTTCCCATCGTTTTGTGTGAAGAAATTCTGTGTGTTAATGAAAGTTTTCCCTTGTATTATAAACTCTCGGGGGATGGGTATTTTAAAGAAACATATGCTTGTATGCATTTTTCATGCCTTGTATAAAAAAGTGGTCTGTGATCGAAGGACTAAATAGCTACTGTATTGTGTGTCAAAGACGACCTCTTTTCACACAGATATTCAAGCCCCCAGACTTATCATTAACGATTCCGTGATGCTTTGGTGTTGACTGTTCGCTCACTCCCGGAGTGGCAGTGGCTTCTCAGCACTGAAGCTACCTGACAGAACCGCGTCTTTGGGTTCCAATCACCTGATGAGGGATTGCTTTTTCACTATTTTTCTCTTTAAATGTCTAGGTTTTATTAAAACTCGTGTTTTCTTTCTGCATCTCTTCTTTTGTAATGTGCGTAAAACTAAGTCTTTTACCTTGCAGATTGGGGGTGTCTGAGGAATGGTCGCCCAAGAAATGTTCGGAACTAAGAGGGAAACTGCATAATGATGAGCTTTAGAATTTGTAGCTACTTCTCACCACATATAATTAAGAGTAAAAAATGAAGTAAAATTATATGTGCTACTTATGCAGCATGCATGGGGAAAACATACAAAATGAAGGTCAGAGAGCGTGAAATGGATTCGAATGCCTCACAACTGACTTAAGCGGCAAGCTCTTCTGAACGTGCGAGTTCGAATTAAGGCGGAATTTACTAGCCAGCTTAGCGACTAGTATCATATGAACAACAATCACTTTCCATAGAATTGATTAGTCATTACTTTACTTAATCAATTTCACAGTCTAATAATGAAAGTAAGTGAATTTCATTCAAATGATCTTCTTCCGCTTCTGACAGGCTATCACTTTGTTAAATGTAAACAAACTTTTTTTGGGTAAGATGTTATGCAAAAACATAAATCACGAATAACTTGGAGCGGATCACAGCATTCTAAGTGCTCGAATGTATAACATGAAATCTGCTGTGTTCCTTTTCCGATATACGTATAACCGACCTAAGTGTTATACGAGATTTGTCTAAACGTATTTAAGGTGCCTCACATGTGCGGAAAATAATCCCTAAACCAACAAACCAGCTTACAACAACATCAATTATGCACTTGCGTTTAGAATGCCAGCCCACAATATTTCTAAAACTTTATGTCACTCTAGTCTCAGATTAAATCTGTTTGGCAGCGTATTAATTCCTTCATAGACTTCATTACCTCGTATTAAACCGACATCACAACTTCTTCATAATTTACTGAAAAGAACAGAGTGAGGTTATGCAAGACTGTCACGACAGCAGAATCCGAATAACAGCTTACAGATTTGCTTTGTTTTAAATCGCTACGAATAAGAATCTGAACAAGGCAATAATTCTAAGAAGATTTTCTAACGACTGACGGCTGTTTCGTTACGCTTTTGTAAAGATATTCTTAGAATTATACTGCTCTGTGTGTCCTCAAAAAATCAGTTTACATATCGCAAGAAAGATTTTAAGTACACAATATTTTGTTTTAGCTATATAAAGCATATACACATACATATCGTGCATCGTCATTTTATTCGCTGAGATAGATTATTTTATATTTATTCAAAAAGTTGACCATAAACGTTTATTAACATATGCACCTTATTAAAATGCTCTATTGTTTGAAGTAGCTGCTGATAGATGTATACAATCTGTCCGGTGACTTCATATCAGTAGTTCGGGATCTTATTCCTGAACCCATTCCCAATTACAAGTCTCTTGCAAACACAGGTTCAAATCTCAACTGTTACATAGCTAAGGATAAGTTGAAAATTATGATTATCTGAACCTTATATAGAACGCCAATGTCATTCATGCAGCATCGAAAATCTGATGATGTAGTTTTTCGCTTTCGTTTAATATTCCGTTGATATTTGCATGTTTTCATGATATAAGAGAAGTGAGATTCGGTGACTGCAGTGGCAAATTCTTTGGACCACCACGACCAATCCACCTACAGGGAACTGCTCATTCAAGTACTCCGTCACGTGTAGATTGAACTGTGCTGTGTCCAGTCAAGCTGGAAGTACGCCTTTAATCGTGTTTCGTGTCGCTCAAATAGTCTCCAACATCTGCGTAACAACCGAGATCCGAAATTATGTTCGTGTGACATTTCCGACCTCAAGAACAAGATCTTGAAATACTGACATGTAACCGGGTACAAAGCATAAAACAACGAAAAGAAATTGGTTTATTCATTTTCGATATGTTAAGTTCTAGAATACCAACGACCGACTTGAACCGAAATTTAATCTGCTCGTTAAATTTTAGCGTAAATTATAAATTTCTTAAAACGAATTTATTAAGTATGGGGTATAAAACGTGCGGACATGGCCCCTTTAATTGAGCGGTAAACTGTTGGCTTCTTGTAAGTAACGCCTATGTCATCACTTGAGAAAATCACGTAACACAGATTTCCTCTCCCGTATAACCTCCGCTGTGCTTTCTATTATTCAATATGTCAACATGAATTATTAACATCCTGACTCGACTAAAAATCTATCTTTACCGATCGTCTGTCCCCTACTTCCACTCTAGGTTAACCTCCAAGGTTCTTGAGCAGAAGACATCCGCTTTCAAGTCCTCTTGGAGCAATCAAGGCGGTGACTCGACCAAATGATTGTCGGCTACTACCTGAACGGTGTCGTCCGCAGAACCAGGGAGAAAAGTCTTTAATCTTGAGTTCTTGCCGCCAGTGTTGAAGTGTTCCTCACTGTCATTCTATTTACTTCTTCTTCCTTGACTTCACTCAACGTTTATTGAAGTTCCCTTCTTCATTTCTTTTCTTGCACCTCTTCATCATCATTCCTCTTCATAATCATCACTGTATGTTTTTGTTGTATCATCAAAGGCTTCTTGAATTATCGGTGATGTCCATTCATCATAAAATCTTATTAGATTCTATTCATGAGGCAATCAGAATCAATGTAAAGAAACATTTTACTTTCTTACCTTTATGTTTTACATGGTCAGACATCTGCGTTTCTCTTCTGTGGCATACAATGCAATGAAATATGTCTACAAATGGAAACCAATACAACATGACCATTATTCCATTACTTTAACATGCATGACCTTGGATTTACGTAATATTGAGTAATGAAATATCAGATGAGTTACCCAAATTTGGAACAAAGACGGGGAAGCGCTTTTTCTTAAATACCTTCATGCAGCATATTATGTACGTATTTGCACAGATTTAATGGAAAAGCAGATAACCTTCTTGTTCTATAAAAGACCGGCAATTTATTGGCTATCTGAGCGACTACCAGCTTCTGAACCACATTCGAGTGAAATACAGCTACATCTGTCCATGTCCGATGACATTTCAAAATGTTAATACGAGAATGTTACAAACAACAATGGCGTTATATTGTTGGTTTTCCTTTCGACAAGAGCCATACAACTGAATTACAGACGGCGCCTGGAGCAACACGTTATTAAGCCTCCAAAAATTTCACATCACACTTATTCCATTTCTTCCCGAAAGCGAGTTCATTACGATGACAGAATCACACGATACGTAACAATAGCACACCAAATCATAGTTCAGCATTCCTATAACTCTGGTTATTTCCACATTAATGACTAGTCATAGTCTCCATCTTCTAAGCTGTAGACTTCTAAGATGCTTCCACACAAATTTCTGCTTGTACTTCTTACTTCGCAAGTTAGAATTGCTAGTTAGCCCTTTGCAAGCTTTTCGACTTAAATATCACATCATAATTACAAAAGAATGACGATTACTACATGCCGTTTTCGAGTTATATATTATGGTGCACGAAACCCTTATTCGACATTACTCTTATGTTGCAATATCCTACTTGAGAAATCAGTAAAGATATTTCCAGCCTTTTATGGAACTTGAATGTTATTACCATGTTCACAATTGCCCATCACCGATATCTACCCTGAACGAGATTAACCCAATCCACGTCCCAAAATGATATTTCCCAAGAATCGATTTTAATATTATCCTCCCTCCTGCTTCTAGATCTTACGAGAGGTATCTTTCCTTCAGGCGTTTTAACCAAAGAAAATTCTATACCACAAACTTAACACCGAGTGTAAGTATGAATTTAATATTATCAAACGACTTTGATTCTGTATAAGCTTTGTCACGTATTTAAAGTTTCAGTTTCTCGATTATCAAACAAGAACTCGCCCGCCTTTCTGTTTCCTACCCCTGAATTCTCTTCTGCGTAATACAACGTTAACGTGTAGCTCTCAGTCCAAATTAACTACTGCTTTCATTCCCATTATCTTGTCTTCATACTATTATACCTACGTCATAATGTCTTTAGCATGACTTTACCAAATATATAAAAAAGAAGTGGTTTCTGGACAGCCCATCCCCCGGGCTGGCTTTGTGCAAGTGTCGCCCACTCGAGGTACAGTGACAGATTGACTCTCAAGAGCGGGTGCTTTTGTGAACCGCCCAGGATTTCAACAACGCTCGAAAAGAGATTCAAGTAGGCTGAAGGAAGTTGAGGATGGGCAAAATCTGATACACATCAACTAACGAATTCTTATACTACATTTTAGTCGAGTCTTGACTTGGAATATATGCCATTAAGATCTCTTCTGGAAAGCTGCGTCGTTTAGTCTGGTAGAAGTTTTCCGACTTCTCAGACGCGATCTAGCTGATAATGTAGGCAGCAAGGACGTCTGAAACGTCGGTAAACTTCTACCAGACTACACAGCGCTACAACCCAGAAGACAACAATCTTCGGACTTACCGCTGTGAAAACATAAAATTCTTTGCTGCAAGATTCCCATTAAGATAAAATGTTAAACGTTATTTTCAGTGCATAACGGCGAAAGAAACTAGTAGTCCATTGTACTTCATCTGTAACATTTTTATTACACTTTCGGTCCATTTCATATTCCTTGTTGTGATCGCCCTAATAATATTTTGTGTAGAGTAAGTATACAAATTATAAAGCTAATCATTATGCTATTTTTCCAACGGTCCTGTTAACATCTAATTTTTCGTCTTATGTGCAAATATTCTCCTTAGCGCCCTGTGTGTAGTAATTTATACAGTTAATTGAATTCACCACAGATATTTATTAACTGACGTTTACTTAAAAATTAAAAATAATGTCAGATAAAACAAACAATTTGGTTTCTATTGTCTTTCATGGTTTATCAGAAAGGGGCCACAAACATTAGCTATTCTTTAACGTAAAGTGTGAAGAGTTGAAGTTCGAAATCGATAATTTTTATTTCACTCTGAGTCGAATTGTCAGAGCTATTTTACCTGACTTGTGTTAAAACAACGGCAAACCTTGAACAGAAAAAAATTCCACTTGGCATAAACTTCACAATACGTGATTACCACCATCGCGTGAAAAATTATCTGCTTCAAATAGGAAACAGCTCAGAAAGGAGGCAGATTTCGATAAGAATCTCCAGTTCACTGGGCAGAAGTTCCTGTCCAGGACCACCTGAGGGTTCATAACCAGGTGTGGAATGCTGGCATGTGACACCGGCTTCTGAAACCTGCAATTTAATGTAGGCTTATGCGTTTGGGCTTCCTGAAGCCGAATATATAAGGCTAAGTACATTAATATTCTAAAGAAATTAAATTATATTTTCTCTTTCATTATAATTTATGAATAATATATCTTTAATTTTAAACGCGTCATCAGATTTATTATGTACGTTCTGTATCGTGCCTTCTTTTAATCTTAAATTTTTATTGGCCCACTAACAAAAGGCCTTTGGGTTAACTGCAATTATAATATAGAATTGGCGATAGAGTGATAAGATTTAAGATGTGACGAGTTTTAAGTCGTTCTCCTTCCGGCGGGGCTTATGTGGGGCGGTCACTTGAAAAGAACTGCAAGCAAGTACGAAAGCACGATAACGCTACAGACGTTTCTGATTAAAACTAAGAACTTGGTTTGTGTACCGAAGTGGCACGACTTTATATGTTCACCGATTAATATCCTGATGCAGCAGTAGATGGCGAAAATTCATGAAATACACTAAAGACGAATTACCTGACTTCACGTCCAATGACGTCCATATAAAGATTATAAATATTCCTGTAATAAGTAGAATCTTCTTGCTTTCACTGAAAGCAGCGTTCGAGTGGTTAGCAGTCATTTGTATTCTGGAGGTCCAGTGTTCGAATTGTCCTAAAATCTGATGATCTCATGACGCTGAAGATAACGATGTTGGTTGGGTTGACGCTTTGTAGACTTCTAGACTCTAACGTTTTATAGGTTCATACTGTCTCCATCTACAGTAGGGCGTTAACCCCTTAACGCCTAGGATCCTGGACTTTGCGGGTTTAGTATTCCTACAGAACATAACTTTTTGGAAACATTTGTAATTGAAGTTTTAACCTGTTAAGCTCAGTGACAACTATATACATCACCTCTTTCAATATAAAATAATTTCGCAGTCTGCACACAGAGCGCATTATGGGTTTCATACAATTTTCAGAATAAACAGCGATTGTATCCCTCAAAATCATTGACCAGTTCATTTTGTAATTGTGACATGTTGTGTTTTCTTCGCGGTAGGAACTGAACATTTAAATGTTATTTAGAAAATCTTCGGCTTCAAAGGGTTACGGCCGATATTAAAGCAACTGAAGTTCTTCAACAGCTAGCATTCAACGCTCATCTTTATTCATTTGAGAAATCTGCAAGGTATTCGACATTTCCTGACAATAAAATTTTTGAACACACTGTACTCTATGACAACAAATCAAACCTAAGCTCAATTTCATCTGACAAGAATTCATGAGGGTATAATTTTTTTCCATATGGCTAACTTTTTTAGGTTATTATTTTTGGTTTGACATTTTCAATAAATTCGCGTGTACTGGTATGCAAACAAGCGTCGTTTAGCTTAAACATAACTTTTTAAACGTCAGAGATGGGAAGGAAAATTGTGGAGGATTGGAAAGGGACTTGTAGGGACCCGCTTTTAGCATGCAAGCACTCAGACATACATAATGTTTGGACTATACCGAGTTTTAATTAAAAGTCATTGCCAATTCCAGATCATTGTATATGAGCTTGTTCTTTTTCCGTGGCCCTAGCATTAGCTATATCCTGTATGAGGGTGGGGGTAGGGGTGGAGCCCCTTCACAACCACGTGAAGCCATACCACTGCTTTGGGTTTAGTGAATGCGAGTTTTTTTAAACATTTCTGCATGAGCTGAGTCCCCAGAGGTAGAAACCACCCCTTTCTCCTCTTACAAACCCCCTTCCAACCCTCTAGTATTTTAATTTTCACATCCACTACTAACACGGCTTTTCTATAGATGGTACTGACAGCCCAGGTTTTATGCTGTGTTATGTTTTACAGAAAAATAATTAAAAGTTTAGACAAGTTATAGGAATCATGCAACTGTAAAATAACGACTATTAATAAAATGTTATGAATGCATTACCGCCGGAGTTTACTTTTTAAGGTAGGTCCCTATGTTATCTACACAAACACACACACACACACAGGAAGTACGACCTCTGAATGTGTACGGGTTATGTCAGGTTAAATAACCAATAACTCATTGTATGTAGACATTTTCCTTTGTTCTGTATCATATTGCATCGCTACTCAAAACCCAAAAGGGATAGATGGTACGAGTCAGTAATCAAGAAATGATACGGATATCCACTTTGATATTTCGAGCGTTAAATTTGTTGTAGTTACACTGGCTAAACCTATCAAACTCATCAGTTTTTTTAAACTGAATGGCGATGTTTTTTTTCCGGAAAGGAAAGCGATTTGGAAAAGATGTATTTTCACTACCGAGGGAATTGACAACTCACGGGAACTCAGTCTAGCGGAAGAAGCCACAAATCCTAATATTCCATAATGTTTATAGATAGATTAATCCTTTCAGTATAATTTCATTAATTTTGAAACTTGTACCAGTGCACAGCGTGTTGAATGTTAATGGAAACGTCACCTAGGCGTGCATTAATCTCGACATCCAGCCAATTAGGTAATCAATAACTTTCGTTACGAAGTTACAATATTTTTTAGAGCGTATCATAAAATTATGCGTTTATGCTAGAGATATTTTGTGGTGTAACGACATCGGAAACATAAGTATATTCTAGAACTTTACATGGTTTTTAAAATAATCCAGGTTTTAATACAAGTTTTTAATGGAGCTAACATTAGCAACTTTAATTCCCGGGAGTCGGCGTTACTGTAAGCTACGAAAAGTTAATTATTACAGTAACGCAGGTTCGTATCTCTCCCTCCTCCAGCCATTACAATACACCATACATCGTAACGATACAGCACAGTTAAGGAAAGCAAAGGCTGATGGCCGTTGTGATTGCAGAATATTCGGGAAGTTAGTGGAAAAATGTATTACGCTACGTGTCTGCCCAAACAAAAGGTGAATTTTTAAAATAAAGTATTTATTTTATATTCCGCCTATAAAACAAATAATTAGGTCTATAAAATTTAAACTGTGCAAATAATAAAGAAATATAAACGTTATTAATTACGTACACCATGCACCGCAATGCTTTAATAAGGAGTATAGTCTGTATCATAACACTAAGGGTGTGTTGTCTGTGACAGTCTGTGATCTGAAGTGTCGCGGCCTCAAATATGTGATTTCCAAAACCCGATACATCAATAATTATATGACATGAGACAAAACAACTAACAAGAGCATTAAATCTCAGAGAACAGCTAAATTTGAGGCTTGGTAGAATGATGACTGGAAATGGGAAAGAAAATTATCCTGGCGGGAACCTACCACAGTGACAGTGTAACAATGACGAAACCCACAGCCCGTCCTGGAATTTAATCCTCGGTTCCAAGACGATATTCTGAGGAGAAACTATTACAATCATATGATTTTATAGAGTTAAGTCATTCTTGCAGAGAGCTTGAGGCTCGTGCTACTGTAATACAAGGTAGAGGAGAAGATGGGGGGGGGGTGAAATTCATATCTGAACTAATCACCTGTTCTGCTGTCTGGTTTATTCACACACAGTAGTGAGAATCACCTCCGCTGTTTCGAAACAACAATATTCAGCATGGACATCCCGGACCTGAGGCTCCAAATTCGTTAACAGTCATATATTTCGTGTGAATTGTTAATTATTATCTCATAATTACAGTCTGAACTACCTTGGTTCTGCTGACGCCAGTCACTGAAGTGTCAAATCTTTCAGTAAATCATCTCAGTTCTAATGATTCACATCCTGTGATAATGCAGACGAGAGCTCACTGTCGCCACCCAACGAGTTAGCCAAAGAACTGCGCGTCTGACTGACGTCTAATAATAGTTAAAATTGTCTCTGTTCTTAAGGACCAAGCTATGAAGGCAATTTGGAGAACAGGGGTAAAGTTCCACATATTCTCAACCTCGGCACTAGAATAGGGGTCAGAGCTCCCACCGCTTGGCCTACGGAGAAATAGCTTCCATTTGCGAGCTATTTTTGCTATACTGATTAAGCTTCCCTCCGCCTTGACTTGTGTGTTTGCTTGAAATTGGAATCGTCTTTATGGTGCCGATTCAATCGTTTATTGGAAAACCAAGTAACAAGTTCTCTCTGGCTCGATGAATACTTTTTAGTTCGAGTGCTTTGGTTCCATTTCAAATATTAAAATTTTGCAATTGATGAATTTAGTTAATTTTAGCCGTAAAATAATATCGTCTTCAGAAACTTGACAGTGAAAGTTGTCTTCTGCGTTGTTGTTCCGTTCAGTCTGGTGAAAGTTTACCGAAGTTTGATAGGTGTCTGGTACCTCCACCCATCGCCCTGATGATGGAAGCAGCATCTGAAACTTCGGTAAACTTCTACCAGATTACTCGACGCCAACAGCCCAGAAGACCACCATCTTCATATTCGTCGTAGTGAGAACCTAAAATCTCACCACGCAAATGACCTGCTTAGAAAAGAACGCCAAGCAAAGAGTATCACGTGGCCTTCCCAGCTCCTGCGTACGTTTGCCTCAATGCACCAGCAGAAATGATCTGATAAAAATGGAGATACATCTAAATTTGAAACAGAATGTGCCGTCATAAGTTTTAACATCGTTGACTCGTGTACCTGCTCACACGCCATTATCATTAACCAGATAATGAGTGCCAACAATGGTGGCTTTATCACACAACACAGCACGGGGAAGGCTTAATAAAGCTAATTGGGTTATGACTTCGAGACACCTGGTACAGATATGCGTGCTTCTGAAGTGTGTACAACTCCAGTTATATCTAAAACATCGCATCATTTGCTAAACCCTGCAATTATAGAACTCATTATGTTTAAACCCTTGATTCTTCGCTCTTTCCTGTCTGATACAAAGTAAAGACATTCTAGAAATGTATAACTTATAATAGGAAAGAAGAATTCTTCACATGTTCACTTCATAATTAACAGACGCATTTTCTCTTTTTATTATTATTATTATTATTCCATCTGTTCACCACTTTATAGGGTATTTACTTCCATGTACCCGAGAAAAATCTTACCCCTGAGATACATAGTGCAGCAGCTATTTCCGAAATACATTTTGTTTTTAATATGTGTTACATGTATTATATGGTTTTATAGTGAGGGATGACTATATATTTTACAACAGCGTCTTTCGAATGATGCATGAAGATCCTAAAATGGCAGTTTTCCGAGGGTTGCCTGATGTTGTGTTCGCCTGGGATGTTGGCCAAATACTGACTTGGAGACAGTTCCAGTTGCTCCTATAATTATTGTGATTACTTTCACTTTCCACTTTCGCTGTATTTCACTGTGAGGTCCATGTATTACAAGACCCGCTGTCAGGCGACTAAAGAAATATTTTCAATATAAATAAATATCAGTATAATATTTAATAAATGAAGTTAATTAGTGTCAGTATGGTACGTACAACAGTTCTTTATAGATCATAGAAAAATTAATTTTGTTGGGTTTAGTTATAAAGAAACCCGATTTCTTTAGATGTTTAAGATAAATTCTGCTGGACAGTGTTATACGCCATTTTCAGGACAAAGCACTTAATAAAATGATTATCTTTACATGGTCGCAAATACAGTTTTAAAACTATTTCTGTATTTATACAGAATATAAAACGCATCGGATAAAAAAGGATAACAGAATTTTAAACAAATGTAAAGGCCGAACAACCATTGAACGAGTATACATAGAAGTTTATAATGAGAATTACGTTTTTTTCATACATTTGTACCTACCAATTTGGAGCTAAAGTAGTCAGCTTAAGACAATCGTCAAAAAATTGCGTACAAAATGGAGGATTATCGATAAATGTTTATATTCCGCCTGCTAAATTCAGGCAAATTCACAGCGAAACTAATATTGACTCTGTGTTTAAGTTATATTTTATTATTTATTAACGTCCCCTGCATGAAAGGGCTTTGGAAAGCTGTAAGCTGTTTTGAATCCCTTGTCTGAATTAGATACTCCCTAATCCTCAAACATTCCGAAGTGGGACATTTGACATTGGAACTAGAACGGTAGGAGCAAATAGGAGTCACTTAAGACTATAATCCATAGGCCTACAATATTTAAAACGAAACATGTACTAGGACAAACGAATGGGCTAGGCTTTTCAGTACATTCTCCCATATACCTTTAGAGCAACAATTTTTTTAGCCTTTTAATTAAAGGGTTTGAAACTCCCCTTCTTTATCTTGACCTGAAATTTTCCGACATTTTCACCACAAGAGAGATGGTCGCCAGAATGGAGCCTACTGTAGATACAAGCTACTGGACTTCCTTCTACAAAGCTCTTCTCGTTGCTGAGTCAATATTGAACATGGCTACTGAGTAAAGCGTTCTGTAAAAAGCTGACTCTCTCATCAAACTGTGAGTAAATGTCTATACACCACCCTCTCGTTCCGTCTCACTGACGGAAATGTGTTAAATACCTGTACTAAAGGTTAGTCTAAGTCGACTGAAGAATGGCGGCTATAACACGCACGCACACACGCAAGCACACACGTATACAATGACAAATTAAAATATGAATACCATGGAGTGAGTACACGAGTACTGTAATGGCGTCTTTCCCTGGACAATCAGCGTTCACACGATTAAATCGCAGAGAAAGATAATTTCGTGTTATTATTAACAGGGCTATTTCCCCTATCCTGTATTGTTAGTAAGAAAACGGAGCTGAAGGAAAAGAATCAGGCATAGGCATTTTTGTTAATTTGCGCTGTTCTTTCAACAGCAAAAGAATTTTATATTTACTTTTCTATTACCTGTAAGTATTTTTTTTATTTTTAATTCTCCAATTTCCATATTTTTGAGCGGGCGAGTGCTATGATCGACTATCGACTGTAACGTGTATTGAAATTAAGGAGAATATCTATAAGACTTATCAGAAAGAACTGAGAATCAGAAATCGTAAAGTCGCATATGAAATGAGCATCAGTTAGTACTGTGGAAAGAAACTGGACTTGAAGACCAACATTTTATTGACGGAATGAGGAATGGGGAGAGCGTTAAAAAAACTGCAAAAAGGGGCGATTACATTGAAACATGTCCAACTGCTGTGTGGTTACGTCGTTGAAACATACATAAAAATTCGTTGAATTTTCTGCTTACCTTTGAATTAGTCCTACAGCTTAAAAGAAGGCGTTTGAGGTATTGTGACCATAGGAATATTTTTCTAGAACTAAAATTGTTGTCACTAAGTCCCCTTCGGTGTTTATAAACACACTATTTAACCTCTTAAAATAAAAGTTTACTTTATTAACAAAAGTATCTTTACCATGTTCCTTCATTTCGGCTGTGCTCTGCATCTTAAAGGTGGAATTTATTCTTTGCGAGTTTTGAGGCCTGTCCTGTTTACTGACGGTTTAACACCTTTCCCGCCTTCATTTTTATGTCTCTGTCTTATGTTTATTCTTTTCTGGTTCCATGTTTGGACGTACGTATCTACAGGCCTAATATTCTAACCGACTTTACACAATAAGTCTGCTCTGTAACGATGCTACAATTATGAACCGTAATATTTAAGCGTACTTTCTGTAACAGGCATATAATTTAATTACATTCACATCTCAGGTACTCCCATTGTGCTCAAGGGTACAGGCTAACAAATCCAATGGAGCTAGACATTTGAAATTTGTTATCGAGAGACATGATGAACACAGGCCTACGTGTACGTTCTGGGTGGAACACTGTTTTTACGTTAGCTATTAAAACATGGTGATGGTGCGAATATTTGAGGTTCTGTCTAAGACATCTTAACGTAAATAATCTGTACTCATATAACACGTTATTCCGAATAATTCAATAATAATAATAACGATAAGAACTTTGTTTTGACAACAATTCGATCACAGGAATACATGAACTAAATTGCATTTTATTGACGGAATATGAATTAACATTAACAATACAAATTTCTATGCCTAGATGTCTGACAATAGCGAAGAAGGTTTAATTAATTCTACCCGAAAGGCTTGTCCACGATTTTTAAATGCAGCATAAAACCGTGATAAATATACTTGTACTTATTCTATTAAGGCCTGTGGAAATGTTTGGTATCTGAGTTGCGTGTTGAATAACGGACAGGCGACAAGTCCGTGGCGATAACAAAAATACTTTTACTCCGAGACCGGTGAAGAACCGAGTCAAAGAAGCCCCTGACTTGGGACCGAATGTACGATAATGTTCTGCTTGGTCAGGGGTATCACATACGTCATGGGGCGATAATAGATGAGTATTAGGCTCTATCAGGGGAAAATTAACTAATCGTCTACCTATACTACACAATAGTAGGCCTATTAAAAGCCCGTCTTCCTGTTTAATTGCATGCGTCTGGGAGGCAGACCATATAACTGTCCATATTAAAGTCGGTTTTTCCAGTACCGCCTTGCTAACCCGTGACTTACACTTGCCTGTCTCCTCTTATCATTTCGTTACTACTCCCTCGTAGCAGAATGAAAATTTTCGCAACGTCCAGATGTAGCACTTTTTGGGGGATGGGCGTGGAGAGGAAGAACTTTCGTCTCACTCGACAGCGTAACGTAAAATGTGTTCTTCAACTTTGTTCGCTCGCCCGCGTTTTCTTAATTAATTAAAACATTGGACTCCGTATAAATTTGCATGTTATTATTATAATACAGTCTTGTACCCCCAGTTACAGCGGCGGTGTCATAATTAACAACTGCCATATTTCTAGAAGATATTGCGGCCTCGTGTTTCCGCGGTTTTCTCTCCTAGACTCGTTCTATGTTCCCAATCGCCATTTCAGAAGATTAATTCCATAAACATTTTCTGTTCCTTATTGCCCACACTTTTGCCATGAAGTTACTTGCTATATATACTGATGTTAGAGCTAAAATACATTGTAACTTCCAGATTATCTGTCAGAAAACACAAAACGGGAGATCGTAAATGTAACATGACAGTACACGCCGCGAGGAGAGGTCACAAACCTCACTTATCATCAATGCACTTATATATTGAAATAAACATATATAAATTTGACAATAAAATTAAGTAATACGTAAAGCACGCAAAGAAAAAATATGAAAAATGAATGCACAATTTTACTCGGAAAACATGAACAGGACAGACCACTTTGAAAACCTAGGCACACAGGATGATATTAAAACGGATCATAAAGAAACAACATGTGATGGTATGAGCTGTGTTTATCTGGCATAGAATATGTGGCGGGCTTGTGTGAGTACTGTAATTCGGGTTCCATAAAAGACGGAAAGTTTATTGACTAGCTGATACACTATTAGCTTCTCAAGGATTCTGCCCCACTGAGTTAGTCGAGCAAATTAGAAACACATTCTAAATTACTGTGGACAAACGTGAAGAAAGTAGCCTCTAGGAAGACCAAGAAGGAAATTAAACGATAGGATACTCTTACAAGTTGTTATAGAGAAATATGAGCTGAAACTTCGTGCTTTGTCTTCATTAAGTTCGCTATTTAATTTGCCTACTTCCCAGAACAAACAACAATTATTTACGTAAAAATTTATCTCTGTAATGGTGAAGAGATGTGTTTTCTTCGCGATGAGAACTGAATTCTTAGAATTATTTAGACGAGTTTCGGCTTCTAAGGGTTGATGGTTATTACAAAGTACTTGGCTTCTTTGACCACCACTGACCAGAGTTATTAACAAGAAAACAGAAGATCTGCATTAGAACCATTTACAGCGGAATTTTCTCACAGAAACAACACAGACTTTGGTTACCGGGAAAGAGAGGGAATATCTGTATTGTGTCCATTAAGCTCTGACTACGTTGCCAGTTACCCATGGCGCTTATGTTTTGCAGAATTTTGTACAGAACATGTGTCTTTATTTACTCTTCTCAAGAATTCATCTTCAGGTCATGCAGACATAAGATTGTGATATTAGCGGTTTGCATATACAACACAGGCCCGTCTGGCAGCCCACCAAGCTCGAAACAGATCGTCTTAAGTGTTTTAAGACTTCAGCGTCATGCACACACGCAAAGTGTGACCTTGCCGTTACAGACCTCTGCTTCAAAGAATTAGTCAATTCGTGAACATAAATTCCTGTCTTGAATGGTACCATTATATTTACGAAGTATCAAATGAAAGAGGAAAACGGTTCTTATTGTCTTAAGAACGAAAGTTATAAGAATAATGTTTCAGTATATTCTTTAAATTTGTTGGACGTGTCTTTCCTCAGTAGAAGTTAAGCTGTAAAATCTTTTTTGACAACCTAGTTCTGGAAAGAAAAGTAGCTTTCGAAATCATGTGGCATCCATATTAAGCTCAACGGATACTTGAAAGTTCGCCCAGAATTAGGGAAGTTATTTAGTGACTGTGCCGGAGCACAGACTTTCCATACACGTAATCACTGCGTCGGTTGCCACCCTTCTTATTCGATTATCAGTAACCATCTTAGCAACTACATATAGATATCCGCTTATATGATAATTCTTAAAACGCTATGAATGTAAGCTCAAGTCAGTATACATTACACACAGCGGAGAACTGGTTTTGAATCTCTTTCCCAGGCGAAGTATGTCTTCGAGGCATAAGCTCTCTCAATGCAGTTATCTGCATGTACGGGGCGGAGCCGGAATTAATATGGGCTAACAGAACGTTCTGTATGGTCTGCAATTATATAGGAATTGCATCCATATGTTCAGCAAGTTGCCTATCTGGTTGTAGGCCTAACACTTCAGTTCCTTGCCCTTTTGTGACAGTGAAATAAGCAGTCATCATATGCACGGGAGAAAAATAATACCAGCTAAATTAGTGGGTAAATTAATAAATTGTCTAGTAAATGACAATAAAGATAATTTTATGACTTAATAATCATCGAAGGTTCTTGGCCTCCTCACGCATAAGAGGTTTCTTAATCTTATGTAGACATTTGGTAGGACACCTTGGACGTCGCAAGGCCTATACAGGACAGTACAATACAGAAAGACGCGAACAGACATCCATGCTTTGAGTGGGATTCGAACCCACGGTCCCAGAGTCCGAGTGGCCACTGTGATGATTGTTATACAGATATGAATTCTTTTATTGTTAATAGTGGTTGAAATGAAGGCGTCTATGAAATGTCACTTTCTCCACAGAGTACAGCTGAAGGCGTTACAGTAGGAAATTGATTTGTTGAGTACTATTTTTACTTGCAGGTTTGAAACAGAATTTGAAATGCAATAGGAACGGTGGCTGGGCCTGAGAATGGTAGCGAGCGAGGCGGTTGGTCCAGGTAAACAAGAGTAGAAACGTGATGCGATATTTAAGTGGGTCGCGGAAACAGTTCAGATTTTTCCACTCGTTTTAACTCCTCCAAGTTTTTGGGCTAAGGTACAGATAAAAGAGCAGAAGTTACAAGCTTCAAGTAAATAGTATTCAGTGGAGGTTTCCATATTCAAGTTGTATTTATCTAGTATCAACAGAAGGTAATAATGGATTTTTATAACAGTGATTTGATTTTCTCTGCAACAGTTAAGGTCGTGTGCGCTGCTCATTCACGAAGCGCTTCTAGACATTCGCATGTTCCCTAAATCCTAAGACGAATCTTGTGCCATTTTATATTTTCACTCCTGTCCACTGTCTTCTCTTTTCTGAACGCAATATTTCATCAGAGACATTTTCGAACTATTTAGCCGGTCAAGTGTTCTGAACGTGGCAGTAACGCCAAATATTCCAGAGTCTTGACCGAAACTGTGTCTTACAGAAAGAAGAAATTTAATTCAATGGACAGGATTTGTATCACGCATAGGCCTATGTAGAAAAATCTTTGGAAAATCTTATGGGAAGAGAACAATTTGATTACAAAATGAAGGACAACATAAAATGAACTGGATTCGACAGGTTCGGTGTTTTGCCTGAGGTCTTGTGGAAAAGGGGCTCTTAGAAGGTAGGAAAACTGTTGACCTGTTGAGCGACTATAAGCTCCTCGAGGACGACTCTGCTCCATGGATCAATTAGTCTGTAATTTCGCATGTTCATTGACGAAACTGCTCAACATTTCATTAAAACTGTTATTTGTAGTTAACACTGAAATGTTTCGGTCCTAATTGTTCCAGCATAAACATCGAACGATCCGGTCATTAGAGGACTGCAAATGCCCCACATTGGGCTATAACATCTTTCAGATTTATTTTTCTTTAGTCATCCTATTATTCGATAACATATTATCTGATCTCTTGACAAAATCATTAAATAAGCAATAAACAAACATATCTGCAGTAGACGAATATCCGCCCCTACAATGGACACAAAGTCACAGGGAATAGGCACATATTTTGACACACCTTTCGGTCTACACTTTGTGGGCAGGTCAGCTGTTGTTTGTGTCCAGGACAAGAGTACAACGTCTCGGTGCAGAACAAAACACAGCCACTTGTCACCATACATTCAGTAGGGTTCGTACTTTCTTTTCATCCGTGTGTCACTTCAGTCCATTTCACCCCCCCCCACCCCCCATTCATCCATCCCCCACAAACCGTTCTCTTTCCTCTCGTTATCTCCACCTCCACCTCCGCCATCAGCACCAACATCACTTTCCCAGCCCTACACACTCTTTTCTCCTTCCTCTTTCCGTCTACTCACTCCACCCTACTCAGTATTGATCTTCTGCGGTCATCGGACGAGCTAATTAAATGGCAATTGCTGAGGTCCCTAATTTCCTTCCACGTAGCTACGGTGACGTAAAGAGCGCTCCTGGTCGCCTCTCACCAGCAACGAGGAGGCCCAGGGTCATGCAGACTACGTCCAGTCTTCGTTTGCCACGTGGCTCAAGCACAAAGTTACGGGAAATAAAACGAGACCTGAAGTATCGACAATTCAAACTCCGCGTTAAAGTACAGACGAAGGTAAATGGTTAATGAAGCTTACAAAATCCATCAGCACATGAAAAGGTTTAACAACGATTTATTTCCTTTGATGATTTCGTGTTTTAATACAAGGTCGACGAACTATAAATCTCGGTTACATTTTCCTAAATTTTATTTACTCGAATGAGTTCCTGGAATCATAATTACTATGAATATGATGGGATTGTTTGGAGTCCTCACAGGCCACAGCGGTTGTAATATGGAGAGTCGAAAGCGAACCTCTTATTCGATTCAACAGACGATTCAGGGGAGATTCGGGATTGAAACCCGCCAAACACCACTATTAGGGCTGTTGGTTGCGGATATTGAAAATGGGTAGCCAAACTAAGCCGCGTTAACATTTTTCATTTCAGAACGTTAGTTATGGAAATTATCACTGCAAGCAACTAAACAAGTAATGCTACAGATGTACAAATGAAAATATAATCCTCACGGCGGCGAGTATGAAGGTGACTATCTTCTGGGATGCTGTGCCTTATCTGGTAGAATCTTACCGACGTTTCAGAGGTGCTTGATACCTCCATTATCAGGACGATGAGTAAGCCGCGGGTACGGCAGTAAGCACGTCTGAAACGTCGGTAACATGGCACAACATCCCAGAAGACAGTTATGCTCAAGCTTTTGTTGTTATGGAAGTCATTCTTTGTTCTAGTAAAGAATTAAGGTATTTCGCGTTTTTTATTTTCTCATGCGTGTAACATATTGGGGAAAACAAAGGAACTGTACGTGTACAACAGAAAATTATCTCAATTACGATATTAGATTCTTTGTCTTCGTTTTCCCCATCCGACGATAAAAACAAAATCGAATCGCCTCGGATTCATGTGTCCAGGCAAGTTTCTTCAACTACGAACACGTACGTTTTCTCCTGCAGCCGACAATGACGTGTTCCCTGACACTAAGGACGTCAATACAACGAACAGACAGAAAGTTTCCCTTTTCACGGCTAACCAACTATTCCGGTAACGTCGTAATCAAGATGCTGCAGTCTGAAGTCAATCAATCGGTCAGTTGGTCCCTAACAGAGATCAAAAAACTCTTCGCAATTGGACCTCTAGCGAACATTACGAAAACGCTTCGCTTCCAGTAAAATGCATTAAGTGATAAAGAGAAATGTCTTGCTTGTAGAAAATACAGACACAAATTTAAATTTTTAAAGAACTAGCGATATAAATGACCTTCTGGACAGTTCGCTGTGTAGACTTCGAGGTAGAAGACAAAGGTTGAATTGAGTACAGTCAACATAAGTAATATATTATATTTCAGATATTAAAATAGATTATTAACACTACATGTTTTGGCATGTCGCCATTATCAGATACTTTGTACCTTCAAAATAACAAGTTTTAAAATTCGGGTTAATTACGTTTTAACAAGTGACTGAACTTTACCTCCTGTAGACGGCTTCATAAGACGTTACAAGATGTTGGGTATGTGCTAAATGTAATTTTGCAATTCTGGTGGCAATATTTATACGATTTATAATCTTTTTTACCCCTTCTAAAGCGATCGTTTAAGAGTTAAATGTTTGGTTTCGTCTGTGTGTGTGTGTGTGTGTGTGTGTGTCTGTGGTTTTAGTTCCCCATATTCCTCCCAGATGTCAGTGTGATCTTCCGATGAACGTCTCAAGAGAGCTAAGACTTTGGTCAGAAACTCTGAGATCTGGTGCAGAGAAAGAGGGTTAGATTGTGCGCAATTCGATCAACGAAACGAAGATGTGTGCGTGTGTGTGTGTGTGTGTGTCTGTGTGTGTGTGTGTGTGCTGCTAAAGCAGAGTAGAGAGAACGCGTTCAGAAATCGGCCATTTGATTCAATTCCCTTGGGTCAGTTGGCACGACTGACCAGCATCATCGTCATTGGAAGGGGCCAAACTTTGGGAGGTGATGCTGTAGGAATCCCTAGGGACTCGGCCCTTCTCTTACCGTTACTGCCTGAGGGATGAAGAGTAGAATGAGGATGGAAACTGGAAGAAGAGCATTCTGTTCAATCTACGCGACACAGCAAGTAACTTAATGCAGAAGTAAGTCTCTGCCGGTGCTAATGTCACCTATTAACCGACGGAAAGTGATGAACAAAGGATCAGAATGAAAATATTGCTTTATTAAATCCAAAGTTTCAATGAAATTCATATCTTGGTCTCTTGTATGCTGTCCAAAATGGATTATTTCAGATATTATTCTTTTACTTCATTTTATACTTCACAGATTAGCACTAGTACCACCAGCCCTAAGTGACAGCTAAGTTAATTAGCCTACTTGGCAGTCGACAATGAAAGTCAATCACTTTGGTTCCAGTTGTTGTTTAGTCTTATGGCTTAATATTTTATTAAAAGGTTTGCGAAGACATTTATGATAAGGGCGATCATAAATGGCGAGTTCCAAATGATTAAGAAGTGACTTGGCTTTTACACTGTATAACACAACCAGTTGACACAGTAATAAAAACCAAACTTTAAGTGTATTTATTTTCGTGAAAGACATGATCAGAATCAGAACAGAGATTCCCCAAGAAGTAGTGGGCCCCATCTACTCTATCTCGTGTCCATCACAAAAGTCTTCGGCGTTATTTATTTTATAAATTTCAGATCAATGTGGAGGGACCAAGTATAATTCAGTTAGTTATACAAAAAAAGAGTATTTCGCCATGAACTTCAACCTAAAGTAATATATGTAAATAATACTGAAATATAAACATGACATTTCAATTAATAGATTAAAGAAACAGACTATGGGCTGGGCAATGTGACGATCGCTCGTTTCAGAACTCAGCGTTTTCCTCCTCGGAGCAGCACTGACCGAATACTAGGAGGACTGGCAATTGCTCTAATTGCTAGTGGATCACCGTAAGATTCTTTCCTCAGCTGGTCACACTCTGACCGCTACAACCTTGCGAACGCAAGCATCGACTTTTGCAATTCAAATGAAAACCCGACGACAACGATACGCTCATCTGTCCGAACTTTTGCTTGCTACGTAATACTGAGGCTAAGCCAGGGATCTCTAAGTCCCAGCGCTACTGTTTTGACTTATATAAAATCAAACAGTTGAAAAGGTGTCGTTAAACAGAATCATCTCCTTAAATGTGGTCGTGTTAATTTCATAAATTAAGTCTACCACACAGCTAAAGGTCCTCTAATCAAGACTTTATTTATGGAACGTTTAATAATAAAGTTAATGATGCCAATTTATTCAACCCCAAATTTTATTGTATAGTAGCGGCTTAATAGACATTTTGAAAGACAAAATGGCTGGCCAACATGACAAGTACAGCAAACATTAACCCTTAACGTTCTTCGATCCCTTAGAAATCTTAGTTTTCTCCCCTCATCATCAGTTAATTGATGTGGAAGTCGTTAAGACAGTATGGGCTGCATAACGTGCAGGGGTGGGTGTAACATAGTTTGCACATTATGTATTGTGATGCAACATGGCTGCCTCTTGTTTGCGAGGGGCTACTTTGACTGTGATTGGACCTTGTGCAGGGCCCAGGGGACGATGAGGAATGAAGGGCGGGGGTTTGGAAAGGTGGAGGGAAGGGGGATGAGGCTTTCTGCTCCGTGTTGACAGCTTTGCAGGTCAATACCCGCATTAATCCATTAAGTAAGTTCCCTATTTCCCTCCTGCTCTCTCTCCCTTCTCTCAGTTCTCTCAATAAACCTCCTCTCCCACAAACACCTCACCTAATTTGTGTCGAGTCCACATTTAGGTTCCTATAACATTTGTGTCCAGTTCTCTGTGTTCTTTGGATGAACTTGACATTAGGGGTCAAAATAGGAAGTAACAGATTAACTACGTAAAGGAATATAACCACTCGAAGGGTATTTGCTTCTTAGGACGTGATCTTCAAATCAGATGATCCGATTAAATTGTTTGTGTTGTTCTGTCTTCTACATTTTAGTCTTGAGTTTTCCCCTGAAGTTCGTAAGTCCAGTGCGACAAAATATTTAAGCAAAAGAGCAGACGACAGTAAGTACAGGCAAACAAATTGTGCAGAATTAAATTATATGGCGATGTGAAGGATTAACTACGAGCATGTTCGTTAATTATAAAATGATTTAAACGTCATTCCATTAACTACGAAGAATTACATAATAATAAATTCCTAAAACAATTTATGAGGACTGTAGAAAAATATGGAGAAATTACGACATTATTATGTTAAACTGAATAGGATCAGAAGTAATCATGAAGTGATAAAATCATAAAACAGAAATAATGTAGGCAGAAGCTACAAAAGTATCGACCTGTTCCCTTCACACATTCGAAACTGAAGACACAGGACAAGACCTAGGAAACACCAGCAGGTCCCGAATTCCACAACACTAACGTGTTAGGAGTGCCCACAATTTTATCCGCAGTGTCTACAAGATGTTGATCCCCCCCCCCCCCTGGAGTCTGTCTATAGCCTATTCCTACTCCCACGTCTTGGTCCGATGTCTGTCTGTCTGTCTGCCTGTCACTTCACAATCCATTCACTGAACCGAAGATCCATCCATCCATCCATCCATCCATCCAGATGGAGACAGAGGGGGCTGGGACGAAGTGAAGACCTAGGCATCATGGTCTATGTTGATGCACGTACCTATTTGCATTTGAACAACTGTCAGCTTCTCTGATAATAAATCAACAGAGTTCGCATTTCAGTAGATACGTACGTGGGATGCTCTTACTAGTGTCAGTAAGGGGTAGTATCCCGATAGGATGATACTGGGGGTAGTTTTCCGGGGAGTAAAAGGGATAGTGGGTGGTGAGTGGGTGAGGACAACGATCCATTTTCTGCGGGACAGATACGCTCCAAAAAGGGAGGTGGGGTGAAAGAGGAATGAGATTTTCAGAGTTGAATTATTGAAGATGAGATATCTGTATTCAGAAAGAGGGAGGGAGTCTTGAAGAGAGACGCGGGAGGGGGGGGGTGCAGGCTGCGAGCTTTCTGTAGCAGTAAATGAGTCTATATTTAGACAGATTTGATTACTCGAAATATACAGCTACCTATTCGCCCAGTTGTTACAGAATGTTCACAGCGCAACAGGGTAAATGTGAGCTCGTGTGATGTGAACGCATTTATTAGAAGTTCTGAATTCTGTTCTGCCGAATATGATGATGCAGATAGAACTAAGCCTGTTATTTCCATGGTGCTAATTGTTTTAACAGAATCAGATGGAATCCGTAAACGAAATTCTTGTAAAATAATAATTAATGTGTAGGATCTCACAACGATGATGTTCAGAGAATTATCTCGCCTTCGATTCCATACGCGATAATTCCACGATTATGGAAATTCTCAACTGTCACTTCAGGGTGCAGAAACGCATGTATGTATTCATGCAAAATTCCAATCATTGCTGAATGATTTGTGAACAAAATTAAGACGTCTTGACATATTTTTGTAAAAAAACTACACTATCAGCTGCTGCATCCACACAGACGGAAAATCTGTTTTAATAGGAATTCCAACATGGATTTTTGCGTGCCTAATTATCGAAACAGGTAAACAGGAAGATTGCGAAGTAGCAGTAAAATTTCAAAATAATGAACTTTAAGTCTGCACTACTCTCTTTTTTAATATCATGAGCACAGACTGCGGCTTTATGTTTCATTAAACTTAGTCAGGACAGAGATAAGTTGCAGACTTTTTGCTGTGCCGATGACGTATTTCACTATACCACTAATTATACATTAGTTAATTTATTATCTCCTTCAATGTTCCTTTAGTGTCCTTTAGGATTGACTTGACCTATGAGAATAGGATGGGTAGTCAGTGGTCGTTAATAAGGACGCTACTTGCAATCCTGTTAACTGGTAACGACAGTGCAGATTCAGCGTAATAATGTACAGCGTTTTCGTTACCTTTCATTTTATAGCAGCGTCTAGCTTTTATATTGCAAGGCACCTGCAGATAATACCACCAAATACAGAGTATTTTCTGTGTGAGAATGACCCAATTACCAAAGCCATTATGTAACACTACACATTTCGCCAGATGAACACATGAACACAGATAAGATTAAGACCCTATTAGAATGTCCAGTGTTGTTGACGGAAAATTTGTCTCGTGGGTGTATAAGCAAATTTCATAAAAGAATTTCTTGAATTAACAGTATGAAAAACATCCCATTTATAAGTAATCTAAGATAAATTTATATACGTCGGAATTACCACAAGCCTATCCATTTTTATAGACAAACAGAAGAGACTAATAAAGATAACATTAATTTTATAACGTCAATATCGTCAGAGACTCGCTCTTGGTCTACTAACGTATAGAAAATTCACATTCTCGTCTGCTACTTAATTAGTTCTAGTAGGTTATAGGGACAGGGTATTCGTATTAGCATCGCCTGATCTCTACAATGTGCATTTCACGCGACACATTAAGCACGTTTTAAAAGTAGCTTCATTTAAACCTTCTTCACCTTCTTCACCTGCGAAGCGGATCTGCAATGGTCCAATCTAATATTCTGATTTCCCTCTGGCTCTTGAATAATCTGCCATCTATTGCTGACTAATGGAGTTGAACCAAGACTTTCAACAAAAGGAACCATTAAATGAATGAATTCAGTAGCATCCTTAAAGAGGACTTGTATAATATAATTCTTCATTCCCCGTTTTCGGAAATGGATTTTTAATGAAGTGACGTTCGAACGCACATCAATATACCACGGGCATCTATTTCTGTGGCGTGTCTCCTAGAACGTGGGTTCTCGATGGATGCCCTTTAAGACAGTATAAAAAAGAAACGAAGAGAAGATGCAGGACTTTTGTTAGAACGGGAACATGAACTATGTATGCATAATGGAGACGTTGAGGGTGAATCGACAGTAATGGCTCATCTCCTCTCTCTTCTTCGTCTACGATGATGGACTGTGTGTCAAGACGATACGAAGAGAAGCCCTATTGATAGCGCGCAAACTTCTACTCACTCTGCCCCTGCCTCGTTTATCTTACTTCTCTATTACACTTTGTCGTATGGCCATATCTTCATCAGCCACCCAACATCAGCCCATTACATAGCTGTACACAAATGGTAATTTTTATTATATTTCTAAACAAAACGGCTGCATATATAAAAGGTGCTTGGTCATTGTTTTTAAAATACAGACAACTGTAATTTTCCTGCTTCTCCTTATGGACGTGGAACTTGAATCCACATTAAAGGACATGAATTGAAGATGTCTTTAGAACAGAACGCTTAGCGGAACATTTATATCTAAGATGGGGAAAGTACCAGGAGGCTAGACAGAACTGCATTTGCCTAATTCTAAGACAATATACAGGGTGTCCAAAAAAAGATGTATCACATTGTAATACGGAACAAAACCTCCGCGTTTTCGCGACACCTTCTTGCGGTTCCGGACAGGAGCTCTTTCAAGTTTCCAATAAAATACAAGATTAGGGCTCTACATTTTAAAGATAACTAATATGTCTTCTATTAACATAAAACCCAAAATTAAAAGTCATACTACTGAATACACAAACATGACCTACTGTGTGTGTGTTTTGCTTTCAAATTAATAACAGTCCACTGTACAAAAATGTGAAATATTTATACGGTTTAATTATATAGCCTAATTTATCTTAAACATTAAAAATATATAATGGATCAAGTTATGCAGGCCAAAAAGTAGGCGGTCTGTGGCCCAAATTCTCAACTTGTTTTTAATTTCTATAAAAAAACTCCATCGAACATTTTTTTCAAAAGCTGAGAAAGTTAAAAAATGACAGGCAGAAAATAGGGGTTTCTAAAGTTTCGCTTCACGAGAAATAAAGCCTGATTTACCGTTCATTACTTGTGTTTTGTTTGACAGTGCGAATTTTTAACTAACATTTACAGGTCACGTATTGGACGGATCGGATCTCACGTACATCCATTTAACGGGATTGCCGCAGATCTGATCCACAAAAAACACCCTGCACTAAATCATTCAACTGATTTTGTTGTGTTCCGCCACCGATTGTTTCTTCAGTTTAATGAATCTTTGCATTTTCTCTTTGCTATCACTGCAGGAATCCAGTATTTCAAACGCTTTCGTCGCTTAGTGTGTCAAGGCGTTCGTGTGTATTACTACTTAGGATTGAGTTTTAAATGGAATAATCTGTATATACCTATTAATTTTAGAAAAAAAGGTACTTAACTTTCGTTTGTAAATTTGCAAATCATGTGCACGAATTTGGGACAGCCTCCAAATTTCATCTAAAAACGTCCAACAGTTCTTCAAGTTGGAACAGGCTGCCAGCGTCACAAAAATCCCACTCACTACTCTGCGATTGAATTTGGGTCTCTGCTGTGAGGGACAGGTCTCTTTAACTGACTTGGCTACATCATAGCCTCTAGGATTATAATGTATGGGACGAGATTAAAAGGTCCGACTTGAAGTGAGATTCTCTTCATATACATTGTAGTGTAAAAGGTGGCGAACACAAATATTGATAAACCTTAAACAGATACATGCAGTGTTCTGTATTACCGAGTCTTCACGCGTTAAACGAGGAAGGCTGTAGATATAATGACAACAAAAAATGAGACAAAATAAATTGGCTGCCAGCGATTTAAAGTTTTTCCTTAATAGTATGTTTGGTCGCTCTCGGTTATTTGCACGGCTCTTGAAATTGGCGTCTTGTTGTGTCTCCAAGTTCATTGAGAATATTACACTGGTTCGCGCAGTGCCTAATGAGCCCTAATGTTACACACACAAAAACCTATATTACCACTAGTACAACGGCCAGCACAAGAAATGACGTGATGTGACAGAACTCATGCCGGGCAATCACAGTTATGATAAAGGTGTGGCGCCTCGCCTTCATCGGGCAAAACCTTATTTAAAAAAAAATCGTGCTTTTCTTTACCTGAGGTAGTTATAAGTCAAAGTTTCTGTCCTTCCCCTTATATTTAACATTCCTTTTATTTTCCATGCTCTCTGTTTATTTTCTCTGACTCCCTCCCCTCAATTTAGTCCACGGAGGAACTTCCGGAGCCTGTTGTCATTTCCGGATCCGCTGTCGTCAACTAAACGCCAATCATTTTGTGTGGGTGTAGGGTCGGTCGGAGGGGGTTTCCTCTAGGGCCTGTTTCAAATGTTTGTTCGTCGCTTTGTAATAACGAGCAATCCTAATGAAGTCTTGGTCGCAAATTCGAATTTGCTCCATCTTCAGTTCCTAACTGCTATTATTCAGACATCAGAAAATCGTATGTTACATTATTCAAAGTTATTAACTCTGTAGAACAAAATTGTTCTTGACAGTCTGATAGTCGCTCAGCTAGTCGAAATATTCCCGCCGTTTGTGATAACCGAAGTTTCATTACCATGTTCACAAGAACCCATCACTGCCCCCTATCCCGAGTCAGATGAATCTAATCCACAACAATATTTTAATATTATCCTGCAGTCTACGTGTAGGTCTTAGTGGTCTCTTCACTAACCAAAATTTATACGAATTTAAAAATTTCTGTCATTCAAACTACATGCCCAGTCCATCTCATCCTCCTTAATCTGATTATCTAAACAGTATGTTTTTTTTTTAAGTGTGCAAATTATGGCATTCCAAATAACATCATCATCATCATCATCAATGATTGGGACCTCTGCCGAAACGATTGATTTATTTCAGTTTTGGTGGTCCAATGAGTCTTCTTCCTTTTGGCAAAAAAATTATAACTTGTCCAGGTATCCGATGAGGTTCGACTTTTTTATTTATAGACTACACAAAGTATTTTGAATTAACTCCACTTCTGCCTGCAGATGTCTAACTATACTGACAGATTTGAAGAGATTTTTAAGATCTTGGATACTAAACTGAACAAACGTATGATGACATGACGTAATTTAATTGAAACGTCGCTTGATTATGAAAACTGTAAAATGTAAATTCATAACATTCAAATTTCTATTTGTTTTACCGCACCCCATACGGAAAAATAACTATACTTCGTTGTAACTTTATTGTTTTAAATGCAATAAAATAAAAGCAGGGATGGCCTGCTCATTAGTATTATTTATTCGTAATTTATTTAATAAAGCTTCCAGTTGCTTGCATAACGAAAGACGATAGATGGTAAATGAAATAACTGAAATATGATGTGGAAGAAAGCATTAGTCATGTAATGTAAGGTGTCATCCCGGAATTTTCCTTAAGAAGCTGTGCAAATCAACTAAAAACCTAAGTCAGGATACCGGACTCCGACCTGAGATCTCAACCCCGTGATGTCCGACTTAACCAGTCTGTGAACTACAAGTGTTGTATTCAGACCTACCATTGAACTCCGTGTTCTGCCTTTAGGAAAATCTTTGAACTCCGGGTTCTGCCTTTAGGCCAATCTTTGAACTCCGGGTTCTGCCTTTAGGCCAATATTTGATGTCCGTGTCCTGCCTTTAGAACCCGCCCCTCTAACGATTGCAACCTTTTAAAGCGATTGCCTTTAGACCACAGGGTGCGTGTATTCGTACTATCTCTCAGTCCAAGATACACACAATTGCCACACAACACTCGGTGATGTTACCGCTTCGCCATGCAAACCTTATAATGAAATGGGAGGCAGACCCAGCATTCAGATAGGACGGGTAAATTAATAGGCATGAAACACAAATAATCCTAAGCTGTAACATCACCATCGTTTTAAAATACATTCCTCAAAATAAAATTCCTAATTACCTATCTATGCATATTTCACGTGTAAAAAATCAATTCTTTACAACGAACGGTGGATGAGATTTAATTTGACGCTTTCAATCACAACATTTTTATAATGCTCAGTGCTGATACAGATGATGATGATGATGATGATACTAATGCTCCTCAGCGCTAGCAGCATCCCATAGAGATGTCCCTGGTCCATCTGAATGAGGGAACGGTCGATGGGGCTTTATAAGTGAAAAGCTTCGCTTCGAGGGAGATTTACTCTCAGCTGTACATAATAAAGCCGGTTTCGCGTCACAATGGATACTAACGTTTGCATCAATTCCTGCTTAAGGACATGGACTATGGACGTAAAATCACGTTTTAAATTAAACAGGTCAATTTTGTCACAAGCGACACTTCCGCTGATTACTGTAAGTTGATAAATATCCGACAATTAGACTTTGCAAAAACTGGTACGAAATTACAATTCAAGTTACCTTGTGCTGTTTCCCCTTATTACTGCACAAACTGAAATCTTATCTAATAGACAGTGGTATACTAGTTCTAGATCGGACAACCACACTATTTTAAATTAATTAAAGGGCGTAACTTAAAAACCGTGTTATATATGCTTACACGGCAAACTAAATGGCGTACAACCAAAACATTTCCACTGGTGAAATGTTTCTTTTTATTAAGAGCAAAGCTACAAGCTGTGAGGAGTATTTATGAATTATTGAACACTCTGTACGAACATATGCCTGGTGTACTTTGAGAGAAGTAACCATTTATATTAAGAAATATCTCTACCCGCTTCACTACTAAAAGTTGCAGTCACAAGACTAGATTTCTGCGAATAGAATCATGGAGGATGAAAAAGAATGGTCATTTTGCTCACTTCCTTTTCGTAAGTTAGGAAATTTAGGAGGAGCCTCCCGTGCGATGAGGCGTATAACATAATGCAATTATTTCTTAAATGCTACTATAGGTATTAGTTTGTTACGACATTCGTTACACAACTTTAAAAAAACTTCAGGTTCAGAACACTTCATGCTTAATAAAATTTTATTTTAAAACTACTATTAAAGGTTCATCTCAAATATTCGTGTTGGATTACTGACATTTCATTTTAAAACGTTTAAACTGGATCTTAATGAGATATTGAAGGAGTGTGGCCTGCTTTAATCTACTTCAGGGTAAGAGCCAGTGATGGGATTTTGTGAACACGGTTATGAATATTTGGATTTCATTAAAGGCATGAAATTTCTTGACTGGCTGAACTACTGTTAAATTCTCGTAAAAGATTCTGCTCTATGGAGTCAGGTTACAAGCTGCGACATTTAACATAATAAATTGTACATTGATGTTAACTGAACTAAAGTAAGGTCATATTCACATTGTGGCGCAATGATATTAAAGGAGTTTTCGCTTCAAAATACACGACAGTTACCACCTTTAAAGTCTGTCCACTCCTAATATACAAGCAATGTCCGTCGCACCGTTAGAAGAATGCTGGAAAGACAAATTTATTTCTGACGATGGCGACTCTTGTAACAAGACATGCAACCTAGTCAACATTGCAGTCAAGCGTTTACGGATCGGAAGCAAAGGTAAAGAAAGGCCTAGCTGCAAACCCGATTTCAACAAAGACGCAGAGGACCCAGCTTCTGCAAACATGCTGCAATTAACTCTATTAAAATGTTTCGTTCCAGGCTGGTTTCATTATTATGTCTTTCGATACAATTCGTCTACTAAGAAACGGCAGATACTGAATCTCAAAATGCAGTCGCAAACATTGATTTGAACATCGTGTAAACTAATAATTTCACGCCACTGACGGCACCTAAGATCTTCAGTAAAGCAGCTTCTGGCTGCTAACACGTTTCTCCACCACGTCCTAGCTCAGTAAGGCACGTGGATGGACAACAGAGCCCACAGAAACACATACCGAAGCATCTCCTCTTCAAAGTAGTGAACACAAGCACATCGCACTGCGACCGTTATCAAGCAACGCCCACAAAAGTCAGGCTGAAGCTACTGGTCTAGGAGGAAAAATGTGGTGTCACTGTACTTCGGTTCTTGTTTGATTGTAAAATTCCATTACTCGCTTTGTGCACAGAAATCAATGTATGGAAAGTTGCCTATCTCATTCTGGTGCGTTATAGGCCGTTTTAGATTTATACTGCTCAATTATCACGGTCTGATACAGCATTATGATCCTTAGAACAAGAATGGAATATTTCACTTTTCTAAAATATGTATGTTATTACACTGTTGTCTCATACTTTTACGTGATTGCACTATCTAATTTATAATCAGTTTAATGTCATCCACAATTTTTTTTACTATTCCGAGAAGGGAAGACGTTATTCAAAAAATTATCAAATTCTACTCTGGTAAGATTTCAGGTTCTCACGGCGACGAATATGAAAATCACTGCCTTCTAGGGAAGTTGTGCCTTGTAGTCTGGTAGAAGTGCCATGGCATTTCAGAGAAGCTTAATGCATAACAGATATCTGGATTATATTGTTTCTTATAAAAGATTTAGGTTCTGTTCGGAATCGAATTCAAAAACATTTTACCCATGGTTTGAGGTCTTGTCATCTTAAAATGGCATTTGCACGGTTTCTGCACATCGACCTTCAGACTGTTCACTGTCATCCTTTACCCGTTGTTTTCTACCATGTCTCTCTTCATGTCATGTCACAGTTCGGTAATCGAATGTTCGGACATAACCTCAACAGTGTCCGTGTTCGTGACACCGGGAGACACTAAATCGATCTCGAGCAGGTACTCTCTGCTCTGCCAAGCAGACGAACAAACAGCTGAAGGGTTACAAAAATGACACCTCACTGTGTCGCTTCCCACGCTTGTCTTCTGGGTTCTGCTTTCTTACAGACTCTCAACCGAAACGAGCAAAAGACGTTGCTTTGTAGATAACGCGGTCTAAGGGTGTGACATTCGGTAATGTTCAGCAAGTCAATAGGCCGTGATACAAAGATAAAACTACTGAAGCCAGAAATGCAGAACTGTAACAGGGAACCTCAGAAATTTTGGAAATATATAAACTTTTCTGTTATCAAACTTTATTATTATAATTATAATTAACTTATTTATTCTTAAGTATGTTTAAAAGTAACACCATCCATAATCAATTCTCTTACACGTTTCTTCTTTTTATTATGCTATGTGTGTAATTGGCCACTTGGCTGTTAATGAAGAGCATTAAAATTAAGAACTGAAGTTGGGTTACTGCCATTTATTATTATTACTATTATTCTTTGTAGCAGTAGTAGTAGTAGTAGTAATATTAGTAGTAGCAGCTGCTGGTGTATTGGTCAAAGTCACATTACGATTGTATCTTCAGTGTACGTAAGTAATATTTCGAAACATGACAACGTATTTTAGGACCAGAAGTTGTTAGTCTCCCGACAAAACGCTCCAAGCTGTCCATTATTATTATTTTAATTACTATTCTAGCTGTCACCAACACAGCAAAGCAACTGTCTTCCCTTAAGTTCAGGAAGAGTATCCTTAAACTATAAATTTGATAGAGTGGTTCACGTAAGGTTTTTTCGGTGGATTTTCTCGGCCATGAATCATCATTGGTATTGCTTCTCGGTTGGATGGTACAGCAAAAGACAGACAAAGACAGAGGAAGTGAGAAGCGTATGAAGGAAGCTGTGGAGACTTAGGGATAGTAGAATATATAGTCTAGAGATGTTGGTGGTTATTATCTTCGTGAGTTCCGCCCCGCTGTAGCGAAAAGACGGAAGAAAACTGTGTCGAGAGAAAAGCCATAAATTATATCACGACATTTCGTATACCGCAACCGAAATTGTTTCTCATCCCATTTGTTGCAAAATGTCTTCCAATATGCAAGTGTTCCGCGTGGAACTTCGATCTCGACCATTACGTAGCACTGCTACAAATATTTATGCTTAGATGTAACAGAGAAATTTCGTTGTGTATGGAAACGGTAGAATCTAAATCAGAAAATGAACGTTCTACAAGACACAAAGAATTGTGCTACTCCACTGACGGAAAAGGCGGTTCCAAAATAAGAAAATAAGAAGGCCTTGTAATCCTGGGGTCTCGGGTTCGATTCCCGGCGGTGCCCGAATTTATAACTTGTGTTGGGCAAGGCCGTGGTCTAGGCAACACGGAGTTTTCCTCCGTGGCATCCCAACAATTACTCCATTTCACACACAGAAGAAGGCAATGGCAAACCACTTCTGGATCATCTGCCAAGAACGTATATGAACAGGTCCCAGTCCGAGAAAAGGATGGAAGGATCCTGTTCATATGGACCTGTCGTCACACAGAACACTAAATAATAATAATAATAAAATAATAAATAGTAACAAGCAAATTTTCAACACTGGCAGTGATTTCAGGTTCTGACGGCGGCGAATATGAAGATGACTGTCTTCAGGAACGTTGCGCCGTGTAACGTAGACTACACGGCGTAACACCCCAGAAGACCGCCAGTCGTGTTTATTTTGGTCTAGCTTCAAACCAATTGCAATGTGTGTAAGGAATTCTTCAGATAATAACTTTTAATTCTGAAACAAAAGAGGAATTAACATGAAGTACTACTCGCGACGGTGCAGATGAAACTAAAATTAAAAGAAATAACGAGATATTCAGCTGAAAACTAGGCAATGTGAACGATATATATATGCCTGCTGAAATAGTCTATTATAACAAATTTCTCGGGGGTGAGTGGATTTGGAGAATTATTGGATGGGGGGAGACGAAGTGAGGGCAATTGTTTTATTAGTAAGTGCACGAGGGACTACCTTCTTTAGCATATTGCACGCACATGCACAAACACACACACACATATATGACAAATGTGATGGAAGGAGGGGACCATCTTGAACGTCACCAGCAAGAAGAATTGGTGCATGTCTTGGAGGAGGAAGAGGAGAGATATATTATCTTCTTCTGTTGGCTCTTTCCAGTTCTTTTACCCGTAGTTTTCTTTCGGTGGTATTTCTTTGTATCTCTACAGTTCTCTTTTCTTGCCAGTAACCGGAAAATATGGGACCTTGGATCTTATGGCGCGGAAGATTGCAACTACAAACGCTTGTCGACACGCAGTGCAGACATGTATTGTCTTTAGCCTGGGGCTGTTGTAAAATATATTGAAGGCTTTGGGGGCGGGGGGCAGGAATAGCAACGTAACAAAACAAATATAAAAACACGAAAATATATTTGAATTTTATTAATAGCCTGCCCGTAATTATGGAAGGAACGAAGAAAGTTATCCGAAGAGTGTAACGATCTAACATTAAACATTAAACATTTGAAGCAGAAACTCGCCTAAATAATATTTAAGAATTCAGTCCGTACCGCAAAGTAAACACCACACTTTACCATTATGAAGATAAACTTGTGGATGAAATTTAAGGAAATATTCGCTGTTTACAATGAGAATCATATAAAAGCCATGAATACAAAATGATGAGTAATGGATTTTTAAGCAGGTGGGACACATTGCGGTTTTAAAGGGTTACTATAGAAACACTGAAGCGCTTTTATATATTAAAAGGCCTAGGCATATATTGAAGGACGGTTCATTATAAAAAGTAGGTCCAATATCGTCATTGATGGTGTATCGTTATGTCACCTCGAACTTACAGTACTAAGGAAAGAAACAAAAGTATATGATACATAAATGCCAAAGACCGATAAGCCGAGAGCTGATCCTAAACCAACTGAACTGACAGTTTGCATTTAGATTAAAGAACAGAACTTCTTCTAAATCTACAGAATGTCTGCGTCATATGTTTAGTTTTAAACAAAATTTGACATGTTATCAATTAGTATCCAATCTTCGAGTTTTATAAAAGGCGGCAATTTTTTTAACTGAGCGACTATCAGCTTCTAAAAGTAGACTTTGCTTCATGGCGTCAGTAGCAATGTGATTGAAATGGTGACTTTCCAGAAACACTTAAATTTTAATTTCTGAATAAGAATCAGAAACAAAAGCGATTTCACTTAACAGTAAATTCTTAGAAATAAAATAGTCACGTTTCACCGTCATAGAACTCTGAATGATCACGTTTATTGTACTCTCACAATGTTTCTTCGTAATTCTGATAGCGAGTTTGTTTGAAGAACAGCAGTTCAGTCACGACTCGAACGGAAGCGATAGGCGATACTTTCCTCTATTACACCTAACAGGCAGAGAGCAGATTATAGACTCCTCTCTGCAACTTGCTGCCTACATAATTCTATTGTTTCTAGGACGCTGCCCTGTTTCTCATCCTGACATTCAGCACAATTCTTAGGTTAGGCAGAAGGCCTATAAACTGACGTGTGCCTACGTTAACTGCAGGCCTGTAAAAAATTACGCTCCATCTTCTTTTACAGTAATTCGAAACATAAAATAATATTACGATATTTACTTTAAATACAGGATGATTCAAAAGGTTAGGGCCAAACTGAAGGAGCGTATAGAGGGACTCAGAGAGAGAACAACTTTCGAATAGGAATCCACGTCCTCCGAAGTTATCCTGAGTCAGTCGAGACCATTGAAGGTAGGGAAGTCTGATAACATACCGCTGAAATAATTTGGTTTGTAAGAGTACTAATGTAATCCTTGTACAATAATAAAAAACAAAATTAAGCTAGTAGGAGAATAGCAAAGTACGATTATTTCAGCGATAAGTTATCAGACTTCCCTACCTTCAATGGCCTCGAATGACTCAGGATAACTTCGGAGGACATGGATTCCTATTCGAAAGTTGTTCTCTCTGAGTCGCTCTATACGCTCCTTCAGTTTGGCCCTAACATTTTGAATCATCCTGTATATTTTGTTTGATTTTAAAAGTATAGCTGATGGAATTTTAAAGTTATAAGATTAATTATAACTCTGATATTATATAACAACTTAACCCTATGTAGTCCAAGCTTGGCTAAATAACATTTAAAAATTAGTCCGTATCTCGAAGAAAATTATACTTCACCATTACAAAGATCAACTTGTTAATGCTGTTGAAAGAAACAATTGCTGTTTACAGCAACAATCTTACGAAACAGATAAATACAAATGCAAAGCTACTGACTGTTAAAGCAGATGGTACATATAATTGCCATTGGACTTTAAAATGATTAATTACTGACAAAGTGTGTATTACGGCTACTACTATGTAAAGTTTGCGAAACGCAATTATCCCAATCAGAATTGTCATGACATTATTAGTCTTCACCGCATCGTAACTATATTAGCATGAATCCATTGTGTATGTAAAGTATTGTATTGTATTGTAATTATCAACCCCCAATTTTTTATTCTACTTTTCCTGTAAAGTACGAATTTACATAACTATATGTATATAATGAAAAGACAAATGGAAAAAATCCGTTCCCTTGAAATTGTTGAAAGAACAACGAAATGACTGCCAGTAAGATATATAATATGAATGGTAGATATGATACTTTAGCGCGTAACTCACAACTATGTCTATTTGTTAAATTAGCGAGTTAAGAGAACCGCAGAAAACAAGTTTTCAGTCAAAAGGTCAAGAAACTCTTCTCCGCTTAAAATATGATCCATAGGTTGTTCTCGTTCGTGTAGTTTATTTACTGCGAGGTTTCTTAAATGTTCCGCGAGGCTAATGGAGACCAAACAACCATACTGTAAGAGATCCGAACTGAAAATTAAGGAATTTCAGTTGCCAACACTGATGCATTACATTGACCCCAAGTTGGATCGTTCCCCTCAGCGTTGAGACACTT
>NW_019059805.1:306235-332881 GCF_000696155.1 Zootermopsis nevadensis
ACAGGCGTACGCACGTCACATGTCCATGAACCATCAACACAGTCTTACTGTATGAGAAATCCTGAACAGATCTGCATGATGAAGTATAGACTGTAAACCAACTTCGCGCTAGAGTGGTTGGCACACCTGATTCATATTAGGCGGAACCCGTTTTCAAATCTCGGCCCGGAGACTGGATATCCTTAATAAGATATTTCGTGGTTTTGCTCAATCCTTCCAGGCAAATGCAAGGTTTTCTTCACATCCTTTCACTGATTATCTGCAATCCACTAACAACGTCGTTAATTAAACCACAAATAAATAGATTAATAAATAAATAAATTCACACTGCCTCTGTTTTCTAATCACAATGCAATCTCTTCAGATATGGCCGACATCCAGCAGTTTCAATCCGGATGCAAATGTAATAACGCCTTGAGCACTGGACTGTCGTATGATCATACCTTCCTCGTTTCTGTAGGTCTACTGACTACTTTGTCTTCCTTGCTTTATATCGCCTTCCGTTCTCCCTCTACATCAGCAGAGTAAAAGCCTCGGGGGGTCAATATTTACAGATGACGCGTAATAAAAATTCACGGTCTTTTAAAATCCATGTCAAATATATTCAAATTGGGCTCGTTAAGGGCTCCCCGTGGTAACATTGAGGTTGACTCCAATTTCCCTGACATAAAACAATGGCCGTACGTTTTCCGTGGCGTAAAAATAAAGAGGGGTTACGTTAGGTCTCTAGGGGGAATACCCTAGTTCTGAGCATCTACCGCATGTAGTGTAGCTACTTGCTAGCGCTACCATGCAGGTTATCCCATTCTACAGACTGACCCGCAACTTTCTTCTTATGATGATACGCGTATTGAATCACTGAACAGATGTCCTGACCGACACCTCGCAGAAAATGATCATCTAGATACTCTACAGGATGATCACAAATTAACTCCGGTTAAAATATGTATTTAACAAAAAGTAAAAGACGTACAGAAATAAAACTTGCATCATTTAAAGTCAATTTTCAACAATTATTTACGGCATGCAGAAGAAATGACGTAACAACAGCAACGGTGACTAGAAGACCAAATGTTGTAAAACTGCCACTCAGATCGAGAAAACAAATTTAATTCACAAGTGGATGGCATTATGGAACTTGCTCCGAAACACCCACTGAACAGTGGCCACAGATTTTTCGAAATGGTACGCGATCACACAAAACGCTCATTCGGGTACAGCTGCCACGTCAACAGTAGCGCTACTTGTGACTGCCCACGGAATTACATAACTTCTCCCGCAAGATACAAAAGTTCTTTAAATTCTTTTAATGATTTAAGGATCAATTCTGTATGTAATTTAATTTTTCTTAAATAAATGTTTGAAACCGCTCAAATCATTTGTGTTCACCCCGATATTTTCAACTGTTTTGACCGTACTCACAGAATCGACAAGTCCATGTGGCACTGTAGCAGAGAAGCCCCAGGTCACGTTTCTTCGGAATTATCTAATTTCCCTTGTTCTGCCTCTATCTTTATTTAATTGGCATTCTCACAGCTAAAAATTATGAATCCATACCAAACGTTACTACTTAAAAGTTACGCCTGTTACTTGTTTTCGATATTGGTATGGCGATATATGAGCTGTGATATCATCGGCGCTGTGTGAAAATTACTGATAAGGAGCAAAACTGTTACAGACAGCTGTGTAAAACGATTCAAATTCTCTAATGATGTGTGTGAGCAGCTACGATCTTAAGAAATTGAAGAACAAGGGTCACTTCCTGCATAGATCGCAAAAGAAAGTAACAACTAATCAACACTACACAAGCGCATTACGTCACGATGCTTAAAATAAGACAACGAGTCAGGATTAAACATAAATGCCCTAATGGTAAACATTACACGTTTGCTATCTGAAACACAGACAGTAAGAAACAAAACTGGGTGCAACATTCAGCGACAAAAATAATTCTAAAATTTGAAAATTATCACTATAGTCGGGTCTGAAAAATAATCCAGAGATTTTAAACGAGATTACGAAAATGGTACCTACAGACGCGTTACACCGCGTAGTCTCGTAGAAGTTGACCGACGGTTCAAAGGGCAATCGCCCTGCTTATTCTTTGAAAGGTGGGTCAATTTCTGTGAGGCTATACGGCGCAACATCCCAGAAGACAGTCGACATTGTAAATCTCCTATGGAGTTTCAAAACAGCGAATTACGAGGCGCGTCCTCAAAGTAAGTTTCCCTGGGGCCGTTTACAGAAACAAAACACAATTTCATGGAAATATTTATTGCAACAGATACAGCAAGTGTCCAGCTATTTTTCAACATATTCGCCACCGGAATTGAGACATTTGTCATACCGTGGGACCAACTTTTGAATACCTGGGTCGTAGAAGTCTGCCGCCTGGGATTGGAACCACTGTGTGACAACCATCTCCGCCTCTCTGTCATTCTCAAAACGCTGACGCTGACGCTGACCGGACAGGAATTTCTTGAGGTGTAGGAAAAGATGGAAATCACTGGGAGCGAGGTCCGGGCTGTAGGGTGGATGATTAAACACCTCCCAGCTGAACTCCTGCAGGAGACTCGCTGTCTGTCGAGCCGTGTGCGGCCTAGCGTTATCACTGACCGCACTTCACAGTCGGCGGGAGCTGGAATAAGAACCTCCCTCTTCAACAGCTGCAACGATGCTACTGTGAGAACGCGGGAAGTGCCTTTAGTGCATGCGCCATGCTACGTCATTGCTCTATCACGTACGCACAGTCGCTTCGCGCAATATAAGGTTTGCTAGCTGTGGGACGAGTGGGAAACTTACTTTGAGGACGCGCCTCGTATAACACATTTTCGTTGAAAACCTGTTCGCCCAAATTTAATACAGCAGTGATCAGTAATCATGGAGTCGTATTTATGATAAAAAAGATTACAAATACCTTAACTATAAAAGAATATGCTTTTATGAGCAAGTCCAGCGAATGATAATTGCTTGGTGATCTGAAGTACCAGTCAGAAGACCAAACAGTATATTAAGACGAAGAGTAAAGATAGACAGATCCCAGAAAAGGCGAGATTTAGAAAACATTAATCTGATGTACAGAAAATTAATTTTGCAGTCTTAAAATCACTGTTCCAAACTTTAACTCGCATCAAGACAATGTCTTCTAGGTTTTTAGGTCGTGTAGTCTGTCGACGTGTCAGAGGTACTTGGTGCCACCAAGGATCCTGATGATGGAGGCAACAAGTACCTGTGAAACGTCGGTAAATTTGTGTCATCTTCGTACTCGCGACCTTGTGAACCTGAAACATCGCCTTCTAACATCATGTTTCTGGTTGAAAGAACAAAGGAGAAGAATGCACTGTGTGTCAATTTGAATTTGAAATTTAATTCTAAAGGAAGGAGCCAAGGGAAATATCAAAGTGTAGGCTTGCTTTTCTGTCGTCATCTTTCACCCAGAAAGTGTGACAGTGACAGGCTAAGGGAGCCATATGCAGTGGCGGGTCGTGAAATGGGAAAGTGTGCTGGCTATCGTTTATTAAAACTGAACACTCTTGTCATTTCCTCTTGAGAAAACAAATTCGTATTGATCCATGGCATAATAGTGTCACATGTTATGAAATGACACGTCCCGATAACTCAAGAGACAAAGGCGACAGCGAAACTCCTAACATTTATTCACTGGAGACAAAAACCGAGAAACCTGTTACCACGAAATAACCAACAGAACGCGAGGAAGTGTTTTAATTTTTACACGTTTAAAATCTTGGGGGAGGTGAACATTTCATTAATAATTTTAAACATAATTTTAGCAGAAATTAAACACGTACATTAAAGTGGATTTGAAATTCTTACTGTGGTTTATGTGAATAAAAACAGCGGTCTTTTCTTTAAGGTGGTTACATCGCGTAGTCGTTCGGCTGTAACCGACATTACGAAGGAACATACTGCCAACATTTTCAGGGCTGACATGAGATTCAATCGTGTACCTAACCCTCTACACTTGAGTCCTAAAAATGAAGTCAGCATTTCTGTAAGATCTTGAAACAGCCGAAAGTCTACAGGGCGAAACAACCCAAAAGGCGAATGACAGATGTGAATTAAAACTGGATTTTCTTGCACATCTCATAATTTAAGAACCCAAAATATGATATCCGGGGATAACATAAGACGCTTGCTATTTTACAGGCTATCCGGTGCACGGTTCCGAGCTGCTCGTGTGAATGCTTCACGCCAGGCAAGATGAATATACGCTACTGTGACACGTGCAACCACAGCTGGGTCCCACACGGTAAGTCACAATTCCAGACTTAAGTAAGTGTTATTCACAATTCAGGCTATTAGCCAAGCTTCAAGTTGACTTTATTTTAGGGCCAAGATACCAGTTTTGTGATGCCCGAGATTTTCAAAAAGGTGAAGACAATGAAGTTGATCTTACGGGTTCCAACGCCATGTGGACTTGTAAGTAGACACTAACGTTTCGGAGGAAAATAATACCTCCAACTTCAGTGATGAAGTAACTCATATATTCTTCCGAAACTATGGTATATACTTAAAAATCCACGCAGCATCAAACCTAGGAGACCAGCATCGACATCTCCACCGCCGTGAAAAAATCAGATCTCAAGCAATTAAACATAATTACAAAACAGATATTTACATGCAGACCAAAATAGTAAGGCGGCGTAGGCATATAGGTCTATTGTGTGTAAAATGAAGTTATTCCCGTCCCTGAACACCATGACATGATGACGCATTACGGTCCGAAAGTAAAATTCTGCGCATTCTATTTAAGAGTCACATTCACAAAGACCTCGTTTATACCTGAACAAAATATTATGTTGTCCCTCCAGCAGCACTGGATTTCTCAGTATATTCTAATTGCTTTGGTCGTGCTGTACATAAGTGCAACACCCAGGCGAGAGCAGCAATATTGTAATGCGGTCGCCTTGTCAGGGTGGACACGCATCCATTTCTTGATGAGAACATAATGAAAATTTATTGCTTTATTGTTCCTATAAAAAAAGAACGCAACACTCTTCTCGTGAAATTAGGCACACATGCGTTGGATTAAAGTGCAAAGCAGCTGTATGCATGTACTTGATCTCAAAGGGAATAAATTATAAACAAACTCTGAAATGTTTTCCCTCATATAACTTCTTGAAAGAAAAATATACTCAGGTACATTCTCGTTAAATATCTTATACTTATCATTATATTTACAGAGGCAATAATTTTTAATGCCTACATGAAATACATCGCGTATTCCATCTCCGCGCAGATACTTATACTACAACAGGTAGTCAAATTATTGTGTAGGTACATACAAATAATAGATATGTTGGTAGCACAATAATCCGTTATCACAGAAGCAGACAATGACAGCCTAATAATACAATTCTTAATCCGAATAAAACAAGTGGAATCATAACAAGATGTTTGGGAAATAATATGACCAAAAATATACGAAGTATAACTTATTAAAATACAGCAAAAACTACATTAATTTTTGGATCCAAAATAAGGTCCTTGTAAATATGAAAATTACTGGAAGTTTAGTAAATGAAATTTCATGGACCACTGGCGAAGTTCTTAAGAAAGGATCATATTAAAAATAACATTACAAGAAATCAACATGGGGAAACCAGCATCGTTGAAAATACTGAATAATAATATGGACAGATTAATTATTAAGAATGGATTTCCCAATGCAGCATAACCATTGTAGGCCTTAGAGAAGGAGAGAGGTAGGAAAACCGGCTTTGGATGCCGGAACGAATCCCGGTGACTCAGTCTTCGTCGGTATATGAGAAGTAGTTTGTAATCTCAAAATAGCCGTAAGACGTTAACCAAGTTTGTACAAGAGCATAAATTTCAAATAACAACTGATATTCAATTCCGCGTGCTTTTTTTATACAACAGCGGTGTCAATACGGACTAAGTAAATCTCTTCGACATTAGCATTGCTCGTAAGTCCTAGAGACAAGAGATTATTGCAAAGATCAAGCCGAGTAGAAATCCGTATTTTCATTCTTCTGAACACAGTTTAAGGAACATGGAGTAGCACAACCATAAACACAGGACACTAAAACGGTTCGTACAAATAAGTCAAAAAATGTAAAAATACTAAACTGTCTTAAAAATCTTAATCTTAAGAATCTAAATGACACGGAACTTGTGACCAGACCACTCTTCTGCATATTACTTCATTACAACAACAGAAATGTTAAGTTATCTTTCGTGGCCAATACTGCATATTCAATCACACATATGCTAGTGGGTCGCTCGAGATTTACTTATATTCTGTATAAAATAAAGGTAGTCATTGGCACGAAGGTGAACATAAAAACTGCTATGGTATAAACATTAGGGAAAAAGATAAAATCCACAAAAAGTGAGGGAGAATGGTTTAAGACTAGAAAAAGGTATCGATCATGCAAATTTATTCATGAATCGGCGAAGAAAAGAGAAGAAGAATAAAAACAAGGGAAGTTCAAAAGGATATCAATAACTCAGCTGAGTTTGGCAGTTCATTTAGGCCGTACACGATATTCAAGTTTTACGGCTGTGTCGAATACTAGAGAGAAATGGAAATATCTGACAGCTGACGGGAGCAACGCGTTGTCTCCATTAAACTCACTGCAGTAGCTGGGAGTGAATATGGAAGAAAAACGTCGTGGCCTAATTTAAGGTACTATTCTAGAATTTGCCCGAAAAATTACAAAAATGACGGAATATCCTGTCTCGGGGCTCAATCACAGATCTCCCAAATACGAAGAAGTGCGAACCACTCGACTGTGACTGTGAACGTTTTCCGAAAACTCAAAACGTATTTTCGACACATTCTTTCTTTTGAGAGTATTAAATCAGAAGCTAATGACACGACAACAGGTAACATGACTGTAGGATTCAAGGGTTAAAGAAACGTGACTCAAACATAAAATTCGTTTATTCTACGCACACGTGTTCCAAATCGACAGCGCTTTCGACCATTACATTATTTCCTTCTTAGCGAAAATAATAATTTCATCCGTAGCTGAAAAGCATCTAATCACAGAGGCGATTGTCTTCAAAAGAACGTGTTTGATTACATAGAGCAAATAATGACTAGTACATGTTGGCAGACAGAACATGTAATATGGGGCAAGTGATTGATACGCACTAACCACAGCTCAGGTTTAGTAGAGGCGATGTCGCCAGCCGCAAGGATTCTGCTCGTACAGTCCATTAAGGTATTAACGATCTCATAAGCTCAAGCTCCCATACATGGACTTAATAGCGAAATATAAAAAAGAAAACAGAGCTGCAAGTGACCGGCAGTGCCTCGTTAATGGGGGATGTAGCCTAACCGATGTGTACACGCCACGTCCGAACAAAAACGGACATTACTCAAGCCTGAATAGCGGATTTGGTGCTGGAATATTATAGAAGACACAAATGGAAAGTTCTTATCCACATTTCTGATACATATGTGGCCGAATATATGATTGGCAGTGTAGGAGGAGATAATGGAAGAAATTTGTTTCGAACCTTTTGCTCGTAATGAAATATTCTGACTGTAACTTTAGATTTCATAATCACTTTCCTAAATTAGAAGGTATGGTAACCTATAATGTACTTATATACCGACATCAAACACGAACTTCTGTATTTTCAGTAGCGAATTTTGAGACTTTTATACAAAAACAGTACTTCACTAATACGTAGTACATGAACGCTGATGTTTGTGAAAAAAACTAAAATCTTTAAGAAACTCTATACAACACGATACCATATTTTAATAACCCCTATCAAGACAGACACTAACATGGCGGTCATACGAATTCTTTGGCAGATCCAATCTACTAGCAGTATTCGAGATATGTTTATCAGTTTTCCAAAAAGAGTTAAGCTGTCTTATTCTAGTCCCATCCGGCCAATATACTAAGTTCAATTCAAAGACAAATGTAAGTAAAAACTATTTCTTCTTAAATGAACTAACTCAAATCAGACGTGCAACCAGGCCTAACCGTAAATGACCCGGTTGTGATAGAAGTAATCTGCACTTTCAATGTCAAATGAGGTATACGACAGAAGACTGGAGCATAAATAATTCATTGGAACACGGTCCTTGAGAAGCTTATAGTACCTTCAGCTAGTCAAGTACAGGTTCATTACCGTATCCAGCCCACACACTCAAATAGTATTTCATACATACAAAAGCACGGAAGACAAAAGACTATAACACAAATTAATATAATGTGTTATACCTTCTGGGTCAGTACACGGTGTTTTTCATTCTTATTTCTGTGTCTTCTCTAACACTTAATTATATGCCATGGGCTAGTGTAAGATGCAGCAATTTAAACGTCACTGGGACAAGCCTACAGCATCCTATTTGTTCCACAGAGTTCAATGTACTTAGTTTCATCAGCTTTAAACCAAGTCGTTCCCACTCGACAATCTTTCGTCACGGTTTGCATTATTTTTATTAAAAGTAGCAGTCGACACCTCCCTATTATTTCCCGTCTTATTTGTTCCCCCTGTCATGCATCCCTCCAAGCTAAAATTACTCTTTACCTGGTGTTCGTGGAACGATAAACTTGTCCATTTCGAAACATTACACGCCTTTTGCTAGGCAGAATGCTTCTTTCCCTTTGGACTTACATTTGACTGTGAGAGGTTGACATTTGTCTCCAATTTGTCTCGCAGTATGTGGTGTGAGCGCATGGGGTTGCATCGAGTCAGTATTAAGGGGTTAAAATGAGGCTTACACTGTTACACAAACAGACACGTCTCTTCGGCTGATATAGTCATTGAATATGTTATCAAGTTACCTTAATTCAAACTGCTGAATCCATTGTTAAATGGCAGTAACTTCTTTTCACAGAAAGTAGTCAATTTTACTCCGCTGGTCTTTTCATTATTTCCAAGACCCTTTCAGTGTATTTGACTCGCTATAAATACGTGTTGCGATATCTTTATTGATCTAGATGTAATATAGCGGTAAATCGATTTCTCGTGTAGTCATCTCTCGCATATAACAAAGTCGATTTAATTTATTACGAAACTAAGTTTACTGTATATTTCACGAAAGAATTAAAGAGTGTTCCGTTCAAAACGCAGATCAACCTACAACAGTTTTGGTAAGCTTTGGTGACATCAACCCAACAACAACAAAAAGTTCTTTTTACTTTTTATCTGTTACGAAGAATTTGCAGAACGGATTTACAGAAGAAGCTGAAAAAGTTCATCTCTTCGAAGGCAAGCATCTACCTTTTTTTAGTGTGTTTCGTATGTCTTCGCGAATGTTTACTTGTCAGGGTTGGCAACAGTTTCACCTAATCCTTCTAAGACCTTATACTCAGCTGGTTTTAAATTATTAGACTCATATTTATAATATTAGGATACAGCCTAAAGTCATGGGCCTGTCTAGTTAACTTCTACAAAATACGACAAAAAAAAACTTCACGAGTCGAAACATAAATGGACGATAAATTGAGCTAGGAAGACGGACGATCAGACGCGGTGTATACATAAGGCACTCTTCGTGTTCATAACATTAATACCGAAAACCACACAAGCGCAAATAAACGGCACTACATAGAAGTCTTTTATAATTCCTTTCTCACCTATTATGAAGAGTTAGAATGTCAGGATTTTATTTGCTGAAGAAAGTACTACCATATTTCATTAGCTTCAAAACGCCTTCCAAACTGCAAACATGTTTTGGTCATGGCAGGTTGATCTAATTGCGCTCAGAATCATGTTTCTATGTCCTTTTTTCATAATTCATGCGTACTCTACTCCAGCAATATCACAACAAGAACGAAAAACTGTGATTTATTAGTCCTTTCAAACACGAAGCTGATGTTAATAACATCTCAAATTCAGTTCCTGCATCACAGAAACACGATACGTCTCCATTTCAAAGATAACTGGTTTATGCTGTTCAAGGAAATAACAACTGTTTATTGTGAGAATCAAACTAAACCTAAAAATGTTACGTTAAGTAGGTGGTACATATAACCTTAAGTTACCATTGTGCTTTAGAGGATTAAATGCAAGTAGTCCATTTGCTGCAGAATACAAAAATTAAATTAATTCGTGTCCAATGTAAGCGTTATCACATGTGGGGTTATATGCGTCTCTGGTTTTAATATATGCCTAAAGTCTATATTGCATATTTTGAGTTTGCAAATTATTGATGAAATGACATCAATTTCAACATCACATTAGTTCAATTTGGCCACATAAAAAAGTAGTCCATAGGATTGTGTACGGATGGTGGATCCCTCCTCTTGTAACCAAACAATGGACAGAATGAAAAGTTTACACAACCAAATAATGGGGATGTTGCAAGAGGGGTCACGCATGTACCCAGCTGTCACCGTACGCCCACCCCCGCCCATGGGCTATAATTGTCTGCCTCTATATGTGTGCACTGGAAGGCAGTAATACCATTATCTAGGCGCACTTCATTAAGAGAAAAGCATGTGGCAGCCAACCGGCAGTGTTGTTGTGTTGCTGTTTTCCATTACGGCTGCTTTGGAATAATGGAAACATTGCCATGATTGTCTATATGTAGTCAACCAAACTAATTTGGAACAGCCTGTCCGAGTGGAATGTTGCCCTAAAATCTCACAATTATACTAGAACAAATTGATCAGAGAAATTATCCTGAAAAACCATTTAAATACTCGTAGAATTATATTGCAAAATACACGGTGGACGCGAAATAAGTCCCAGCTTGAGCTACGCCACAGTAAGAGTGGAAGGTAGATTAGAAGGTCAAGGAGGAGCCAGAGGTAAAGGGTCTGTTTATGCACGAATAGTGTAACTGAAAATATTCTTCTTCGCTTTTCATAACGACACAATGGGTGGTATGTCGATGCACTGACTTTCACACCACATCGCATTTCGTGAACAAAGAAAAAATGGCAATGCAGGCGCACGCCTCAACCCGCGCTACAGAAACAGCCTAAACGTAGAGGACGGGTGGCTCTTTCCGTATAAGCTATCGCCTACCCCCACCCCCTCCGCCAACTCTGTGTACGTGTACCATTACAAGCAGCTCGGAGTTATTCTGTGTCCACTAAACACAAGCCGTCTTCATTTAGGATGTATCAGGAATTCCGATGAGAAATCAGGGACTTTCTGAGACTGCTTTTGACATTTCTCATCCGTTTTCAAATGCGCTGTGATCAGAAATACAGAACTTACCATTTGAAAATGACTTGTCTTCTAGTGTGTTGCGCCGTGTAGTCTGAGAGAAGTTTGCCAACATGACAGACGTCATCGCACTGATCATGTAGGCAGCAAGCACCTCTGTAACTTCGGTAAACTTCTACCAGAGTACGCAGGTTTACAAGAAGTGAATCCCAGTCTCTATTAATATAATATTTGTTTCATTACATCCCACTAATTAAACTGCACACATCCCTTACCTCGTTAGACAAACATACATTTTTATCAAGCTAGACATGAATATTTTCCAAATGGGCTCTCACTTCACATACCTCTCAGAACTTGATATCCCTGCATTGCAGATAGAAGTCATTTGTTGCAAATGCATCGCTCCACTGCACATTGAAACTTGATGTACCTCGTTCACCACACCAGAAAAATGTCTCAAAAAGTTTCAGACCACGCAGTCGTACAGACGTTTTTTTTTAAAAAAGTTTTAAGTAAAACCCGATTTAAAATAGCAGAACACTGAATCTATAAGAATCGAAATTAACTTGGCCCCGCTAATTTCCCTATTGTCCCCCACCCCCTGCTACCGAATTTAATTAAAATCCTTTCAGTAGTTGCAGATACGAAACAGACTAACAGACAGGCGTTATCTCCCTTATATGCGTTCACATCGTGCGCCTTGTGTAAAGGCGCTTTTGATTCAAGACAAAATTTTCCACCCGCTCAAGACACATGTCCCTTTCCACTGTCACACGATCAGACTGACCGACTGCTTGCCTGTTACAAGCAAGAGGAATAAGTGAGCATAATCAGTGAAGATATGTCACTAATACCTAGCACTCTTGTACCAGGACTTCTGACACAGAAGCCTGTCACTGCACGCCACCTGGGCCAACTTCAACCTCAAAATCTATCTTAACCCTACGTTCCTTGGTTATCCAAATGACAGTTTTACAACAGGCTTCCCAACCAAAACTTTATACGCATTCATTTCAGTCCAATCTTTCCACAGCCCATAATTGTAGTCACCAAAATGTCACCTTTGTAAACAGTACGTGACGAGGTTTATGGTTCTCATGGCGGCGAATATGAAGATGGCTGTCTCCTGGGATATTGCGACGTGTAGTCTGGTAGAAGTTTACCGACGTTTCAGAGATGTTTGTCATACTTATAGTCTTGATGATGGAGGCAGAAAACACCTGTGAAACGTCTGTAAACTTCCACCATATTACACAATGCAACATCCCAGAACGCAGTCATTTAACACTACGTGACTTATTTAAATCACGAAGCTTTGATGTTAAAGTGATTTACATGGTTTCCATCATTCTTCCCGGGTGGAAATCTTAAAACAGGCCACAACCAATTCCTCACACATAGTTTCGGACTTTTGATAATCATGACGCTTTCATTTGATAGCGCGCCTTGAAATATCCGACGAAAGACGAGATTTCTGTCCATTAATCATTTGTCGAAACGTAAAGTTCATAAAGGACTTCGGAGTCGTTTACCGAAATTCTTCCTTAGAATTCCCTTTTATTACAGGTGATTTTGTGATATTAGCAGCTGCAGTTGGCCGCATTAGGTAGCGTTTGGTTTCCCATTACACTGGCCTTGGTTTTGCAATCATGGATGTCACACAACGCGACCTTTACTCCTTGGTGCGAACAGAAACCTGAGCTGGGATTGCGTTTTGTCCGCCCATAATTTCATTCTCACAAGAAACGTGGCTCTGATCCTATTATAAAGCGTCCTTTTGTGCCAGTCTTACGAAGATTCAAAACTAAATTGCTCATTAAAATGCGCTTAATGATGCATATGAAATCATTTTGATCATCAATACAAACAGGTTCTGTGTTTTTTTAGTGTCTATGTCACCAATAATTTATTGGTAATAAAACAGAGTTGTGTGGTGTGTTTTTGGGTTCGATCCTGTTTCTACCATCCTCCTCCCTTCTCATTCCGATGTCCTTCATTATAGTTCCAGAGAGTCAAGGACGAATCTGATCAATATCAACATCTCCCAGTTTTTGAATCTAGTTTCGGCTTATTCGTCTTTGTAAACAAGGGTAAGATTAACATTTCAGGTTCTCCTGGCGGTGAAGATTTCGATTGTGGTATTCGGTTGTAATTCCAGGTGGACTTATATATACAGATATCAAAGATTCGGGCAACTTTAGATCTGAACATGGAAGCAGTATGTTCCTCCGAAACGTTTGTATTTACTTAAACTCCACATGGGTTTACAACCCAGGATATCAACATAAACAAGAGTGGAATCATATTACATCATATTATTCTTTCTGTGTGCGTGTCCCCTCTTTCAAGAGTTTAACCAAAAAACCGACATTCACAAATTTTCGTACAAACTTATATCATCAAAGGTCACCCAACTTCGTTCATCTTATATTTTACAATCCGCAATAACAACATGGTGGACGTACGAACTTCTGAGATGAGAGCAATAATATCATCACTTAATACGGGGTTTTGAAATTATGTATGGTAACAGATTTTCTAAAACTATGCGAATTCTAACAGAGTAAAAATTTTGTACGATCTTAAACAACATGGCGGCTGTGCAAACATTCAATTACAGTTGCACAGCAAGACCTAAGGACCGAAAGTTGCGATCGAGTGGTTAGCATTGCTGCTGTGTTTTCAGGAGGGCAAGGGTTCAGATCTCTTCCAAAAGATAGATATCCACTAAGGATTTCGTCATTTTCCTCAGTCCCTCCAGCAAAATGCCAAGATAGTGTCTTCCGCACCATTTTTAACACATTATTCATTAATCATCCTATCATTCGACGCTGTATAATCTTACGGCATAAATGTTCAGAGAATGCCTCCTTTCACGGGGGGGGGGGGGGGGGCTGATTTTCAAAAAAATATTAAAATGGATCTCAAAGACATCCATGAGGTTTTGGAAAGGGTCCACTGGCGGGTTCTTGTGGTCACGGTAATGAGTCTTCGAGTTCTACGAAGTTCTTGGCTTCTCAAGAACTTTGTAGTTTGTTGGCTTCTTGAAAGAAGTTATATAAATTTTCTGACAATCATTTGTGACAGCTTTTCATACAGATTCCTTTGAAATTATGGGAACATTGCCACTCCAACACAATGAAAATTATGTTTCTATTTAAATAAGAATTAATGATGAATGGTTGTATAAAATGTATATTGCCCCAATTTAGGACAACGTAAATTACCCCTGAAGATTTCGTTACAAGTCTAAGACAAGTCTCATTCTAAATTTTTTCGCCAGACAAACACCTTGTTCACCCCTAATGTAGCTAAAATCTAACTGGATGTATTCTGAACACTCTGAAGTGCTTAAAAACACTTGTCATCCACAATGTGAACTTGAAATTCAGAGCAATGCTCTCTCTAGATATTGTCTTTGCTGGCAGTTGGCAGACTTTCATTTCGAAACTAAAAACTGGCAGGGCTATTAGCCATAATCGTGACTCACCACAGTCACTCCAAAAAAGATTATGTACAGAACACTAAATATAATGCCCACAAGTGCAAAACGAACGCTTGTTCTCTAAGACCCAGACTTAAATAATGATTTTAATAAACTGGTTAATTAAATCAGTGGCCATGGTAATAGTAAAGAGATATTGAACATATTTCATCATGATTCTCAAAATTTGTGACAATACTGAAAAAGAGTACGTTGTGTTATAAACACGGATGTTTCATGTAAGGAGGTTCGCATATTAAAGGCCTTAATTTTTCTCCTGAATGAAAATGTAGATGGCAGATAAAACATAATATAAGTTCCACGAGATTAACACTTCATGTTACCTAATTTGTTTCAAATACATTCGAATATACGCATACATAAGCGTCGTAACACAGACACAGCCAGGCTGCTGCAGAAGTTAACACAGTTGCCTCGACTGACTGCAAAATTAGATTCTCCTGCGATGTGACATAAGAGGTTTTGTGGACCAACTCATATTGGAAACAAAAATTATAAAAAGATAATTACGCTTTATGCAGGAACGAATCTGTTAAAAGTAAAAAGAGACAGAGGTATACACGGGCTCTGGGCTTTTCATTCGATTTATAATTCTGTTCGTCTAACTTTGGACAATCGCCAAACGTGACATCGTAAATTGCTGCAGAGGCGCCACTCTGTTTATACACCATTAGGGCGTGTCTAAAAAGGTCTTGGTCCTGTCCCTGTTCAGCAAATGTTCTTCGGCAGGGATGTTCCAAGTTTCCATCACGTTTTTGTAAGAAGATCGGCATTGTCATAAACATGATTGTCACTGTATGAGACTTCATATTCTCACGGCGGCGAATATGAAGATGGCTGTCTTCTGGGTTATAGCGCCGTGTGTTCTGTTGTGTTTACTGACGTTTCAAAGGTGCTTGTTGCCTCCATCATCAGTGCTTGTTTGCCTTGTTTCTTTATAAAGAAGGGCATTATGTGGCATGTTACATTAAAACGATTTGTTTCCGTTTTATAAAAATCGACAATGACAATAAGAAAAACGATGTCGTAATTCGGAGACGGTAGAAAATCTAAAAAAGAACGTTATTTACATTATTCCTTCAGTATTTTACTGGAGCTTTGAATCACTCTGTATAAAAATGTCATTGTTTACGATGTTTCTACATATTGGAGATTCCATTTTACCATAATATGATTTCCACGTAACGTATCGAAGAAGTAAGAACTCATGAGCGCTGAGGATGACAGGCAAAAACTGCTAAACGAGATTCCAGCCAGGCAGGAAAACAGAAAATCAAGAGACTCAGCCTCTTTGGATTTGAAACCAGGCTCCACGAATGTGAGACCAACACGTTTTCTCACTCGGTTCATTCTTAGCTGGCGCTACTTTGTTTGAAATTCTCACTCTTCATTCAGTTATTTACTTTGCAAATTCCAGGGCCCATGTAACTCCTACACAGAACAAATAACCTGTGTGCTATTCAGTCGTCGTCTTCCCACGTAAAAGGCCGTTACGTTGAAGACGTGTTCACTGCTTGTACTTAAACATTGGATGCGCACAAATGGAGATGTGTCTGTGAACAGAGACACAGAGAGGAACCACGAGGTAGAATATGTGACGAAAATACGAACTGGGCAACTTAGAAAAACAGGAAGAAGCCAGTTGAAACCAAATGCGTGCGTAAACCCATCCCCAAAGCGTTTTCTGTCGATTTCATGACATTAATAATTATTTTGGTCTTCATTGAGCGTTAAAACAGTTAAAGCACGGCACGTCTTGCGTAGTTGGCAGAGTCTGGGAAAGGAAATACTAGGTAAAGGACAGTTAAATATGACCGCTTAATGAGTACATGTCATTAGGAATAACAACTCACAAATCAACGTCACGCTAGTTAAGTTTCAATCTCTCTTACTGTCGGACTTACTAACAATCGTTATCACGACGGAGATGAAGTTCTCCATTTATTGTTGCAAACCTGAGAAATATGATAGCGAATTACAGTCTTCTCGTCTAAAACACGAAAACTTCATCCATCATTTTATTATTTTTGTTTAAATTAACAGTATTATAATATTATTAATATTATTATATTTACTATGAATGTGCAGTAACTGTACCTGATCAACCATACGTATGACCGAAACATGTACTTCATCGGCGACATAACGACCAGCTCGAAAAACACACCGGCGTAATGAAGCTGCGCGAAGCGTCAATTTGTTGCGTAAAAGTCGCAGTGCTTACACGAAACGTTTATTAAATACACGACGGGATTCTGCATTACAGCGCTTAGTTGCGGTATTCTACGTTCATCCCAAAATGATTGCAATCGATTTTTCACTGAATCGTCTGACCGCAAATCGAATATGAGATGACTATTTTAAGTGGTCAATTTTTTCTGTTGATTGAAATATTTCACTGAGATTTTGGTATGCATGTCAAGTTAGATACAAAAAAATAAGTCCTCGAGGGTTGAAGTAGAAATATCCATGAATATCTAAAACGTAACACATAGAGTAACGGGGGATATGATGACCGGTGAACTCCCAAGTGACTCAAACACAGTGCCACTAACCCTGAGCGACTGACCATCGTTCTCCTCACCCCTGCGGGGAAAACGCTGCTCGGCTTCTGATATTGACTCCATTTGTCACTAGCCGTGTTCATTATTCAAACCACGACCATCACTCGACGGCAACAGCCGACCTCTTATTCCAGATATAAGAACAGGGGTGACCACACACAGAACTCCCTCGCCGTTCGCAAGATAAGACTTCGTGGTAAAAATTAGATTAGGGGAACCAAAAACACGCGAAACGTGGTGCTGAAAACGTATAATTAATTCATGGCTCAAAGATGTCGGGGTGGCCGAACACAAGGGAAAGAATCAGCTCTAAAATTGTGAAATGTACAGTCGAAGTGCACACTTTATTTACGTGGCTATTTGTATAAACGGTTGATGCGCGCTGATGGGTATTATTCGGCACACCTGCTCAGCAGCGACCGCGAAAGAACGAGGGACTCACGCCGCGATGCACAAATATTACCACAATAGATTTTCCGCGTATAAGCAAAACCGCGAAAGAGGCGGGTTTACTCTTTACCTACACTTCTTTCCAATTCTTACCGGGACACAGTGCATCCTGTGAGTGATTAGTGATTCAATCAGTTATTTTATTATGCTATATCAACTTATAAGGCAATTTTACACCGATCTTCCCTACAGTCTGTATAAGACTAATACAAAAAAGCTATAGTTAGAAGATTACCTCACTCACTTGCAACTCAACTTCCTCACAGTATGTCGCTTGGAACGACACCCTGAAATGTGTATAAAAATTTCACACGCATTACCAAAATTATTTCTGGAATTAACGCAGGTGACACTGATATATATTTACCAGAATAATTCATGCTACAAAGCTTCGTCTATTTTTATTTTAATGGTTCTTATTTTGTAGTCTTTTCCTTTTTTTGTTCGGGACATATTCTATGCCAAATAGCATTTTAAAAGTTAGTCGGAAGGATGTAACAGGCAAAGTAAACTCTCTCTCGACTGTAAAAGCTACGTCACAGGATGACTGTCTTCTGGGGTCTTTCGCCGTATAGTCTCGTAGAGATTGACCGGCGTTTCAGAGGTGCTTGCTGCCTTCATCGTCATGGCACAAGATCTCAGAAGGCAGTCACCTTCATACCCGCAGCCGTGAGAATCTCACAACAGTTAGGTCAGTCAGGCATCCGCCGTGAACTAAAGGCCAGCTTCTTTGTACAAAGTAGGTGAGTTGTCCAGTACACAGATCACTCATTAATGAACATGTCTCAGGATATTCAGTCCCGTCATCGGACTCAAGAGGCAGTCGACGAGAACCCAAGTGGAACGCGTGGCAATGAACGTCGTGGCGCAAGAACGCCTTTCTTCTGCTGTACGAATCTGATTTGGGGATTTTCTGACAATTGTTAATGCATTTATGAATTTAATTGTGTCTGTCTAGAGTATAGCACAGAAACTGGCATAATTCTGTATAGATACCATTATAATGCTATCAGTAATTCATGTTCAAAATTTTTCAGGTAAAAGAGGCAATGGTTGTAAAATGAGTCTTAAAATTAGGCGGGAGAAACGTGGGGAAGGCTGAAAAATTAATTAAGACAATGCTTTAAATTTGGTAATTACATGAGAAGCATTTGTTTGAAACAGACTTGGAATTAGAACAGAGACCTACAATTTTTTTTAAAATAGTGCAGTTGTTTAAGTAATCTTTTACTGTCGCGTTTTCTTTTTAAAAATCTGTCTGTTGTAGGGGCACAACGTTTAATATTTTTAACGTAAATTGTTTCCAACAGAGGACACTACACTCACCACAACTTCAGTCAGAACTGAACGACACAGAAACTTTTCTGGCAGATTCTGTCAACAAACGGAGTCCATACTAACTCTTCGCGGTAGGTCTGGGGTGAGGTACCTTCATAGCAATTGATAACTACCAACGTCACTAAATTATTGTGCTTTAAATAATTTTTAATATAAAATCAATTATGGGTAATAACGTGGCATTAACAATTTGATTTTTAATATGCATGTTTAACGTCATACATTTTTTGGCCAAGATTCATAACAAGGTCAACTGGTATATACAACCCAGTGAGTGCATTTGGTATGGTGTGTCACTGTACTTATTATTTAACGTGATCTTCGTAGAAGAAATTAAAAATTATTTTCAGCCATTTTGTGGAATTGCGGGAAGTCCTTTCACATCATCTGAAGACCAAAGCGGATTATAAACAAACACATTTTCATGACGAAACTGTTTTAGCCAAGATTATGGCAGCCTTCTGGAATATTGGGTCGTGTAGTGTAGTAGAAGTTAACAGAGTTTTTGGACGTGCGTGCTGTCTCCACAGTCGGCAACGGCCTAATGATGAAGGCACCTCCGAAGCAATGGTAAAGTTCTATGAGGCCACACGACGGAATGTTCCAGAAAGTCTGCTAATCTGCGACGCCATAAGTAAATTTCGTGATCTCAGAAGGCAGTCACCTTCATACCCGCAGCCGTGAGAATCTCACAACAGTTAGGTCAGTCAGGCATCCGCCGTGAACTAAAGGCCAGCTTCTTTGTACAAAGTAGGTGAGTTGTCCAGTACACAGATCACTCATTAATGAACATGTCTCAGGATATTCAGTCCCGTCATCGGACTCAAGAGGCAGTCGACGAGAACCCAAGTGGAACGCGTGGCAATGAACGTCGTGGCGCAAGAACGCCTTTCTTCTGCTGTACGAATCTGATTTGGGGATTTTCTGACAATTGTTAATGCATTTATGAATTTAATTGTGTCTGTCTAGAGTATAGCACAGAAACTGGCATAATTCTGTATAGATACCATTATAATGCTATCAGTAATTCATGTTCAAAATTTTTCAGGTAAAAGAGGCAATGGTTGTAAAATGAGTCTTAAAATTAGGCGGGAGAAACGTGGGGAAGGCTGAAAAATTAATTAAGACAATGCTTTAAATTTGGTAATTACATGAGAAGCATTTGTTTGAAACAGACTTGGAATTAGAACAGAGACCTACAATTTTTTTTAAAATAGTGCAGTTGTTTAAGTAATCTTTTACTGTCGCGTTTTCTTTTTAAAAATCTGTCTGTTGTAGGGGCACAACGTTTAATATTTTTAACGTAAATTGTTTCCAACAGAGGACACTACACTCACCACAACTTCAGTCAGAACTGAACGACACAGAAACTTTTCTGGCAGATTCTGTCAACAAACGGAGTCCATACTAACTCTTCGCGGTAGGTCTGGGGTGAGGTACCTTCATAGCAATTGATAACTACCAACGTCACTAAATTATTGTGCTTTAAATAATTTTTAATATAAAATCAATTATGGGTAATAACGTGGCATTAACAATTTGATTTTTAATATGCATGTTTAACGTCATACATTTTTTGGCCAAGATTCATAACAAGGTCAACTGGTATATACAACCCAGTGAGTGCATTTGGTATGGTGTGTCACTGTACTTATTATTTAACGTGATCTTCGTAGAAGAAATTAAAAATTATTTTCAGCCATTTTGTGGAATTGCGGGAAGTCCTTTCACATCATCTGAAGACCAAAGCGGATTATAAACAAACACATTTTCATGACGAAACTGTTTTAGCCAAGATTATGGCAGCCTTCTGGAATATTGGGTCGTGTAGTGTAGTAGAAGTTAACAGAGTTTTTGGACGTGCGTGCTGTCTCCACAGTCGGCAACGGCCTAATGATGAAGGCACCTCCGAAGCAATGGTAAAGTTCTATGAGGCCACACGACGGAATGTTCCAGAAAGTCTGCTAATCTGCGACGCCATAAGTAAATTTCGTACAGCTCTCCAAATTAATATCCAATTATTAACATATTTTGTCGTCTGTATTGAAGGAACAAAAGGCGAAGCATGTGTCAGGAATAATGTGATGGAACAACAGATAACTATAATTTATCGGCATCGTTTTTTTTTAAACTGACTTCTGTTTTACACTGTTATCTATACATATGGACGCCCCTGTATAAAATATTCTTATTCACACCTCCTCACACCCCATTTTGGCAGCGTAGGGTCGAGTGGGTCGTCTTATTTCCGCGAAGTTGGCATCCTTTGTGTGGGAGAATCGGACACGTGTGTCGATGGCATATTGAAGGTGGTGCAGAAGACTTCATATGTTGCTTCGAAAATGCGACTTTTCTCGAAGAGACGTGATTTGCATTCCAGTTCTGTTCCTGGTGGCCATACGTCATCTAACACGCAGTGTCCAGGGATGCATCGTCAATACTGACACGGGCTAAGTCACTTGCACAGAACACGGAAATAAGCGATAAAGTAGTTGCAATCGATATTTTCAGAAACATTTATTTGTTTCACATCTGGTATTAAAAATATGATGCAAAAACTTAAAAAAATCTTGATGATTTTCTCATTGTAAAATAACAGATATAATTTGAATGTAATAAATTCCAAAACTTAAACTAACACTACGGACAACTGCGGCTTAAATCTGACGATGAAAGATTACTGTCGAGCTAAAAAGGTCGTGGTAAGACATTTTAAATTTTAGTAGATCCATATTTGACTCCTCTCTCGGTACAACTGTAGCGTAGTTACCACTTTTAATATGGGATTTAAGGTTTAATCACTGGAAGTGATATAGCTTCTAATAACAGTAAGCCTTTACTTCCTAGTCCTTTCAGGCCTATGAGATTAATTACTCATACGAAGTTACATACTTTTATGACTAACATACCAGCAAACCCCATGGCGCAAAGTCATTGAGCAGTATATGTCAAGCTCAACCAGTCAATAAATCCTCCGCTTTTTATGGAACCATAAGCGTTCAATGAGCCCTCGATTGGACCCCATCGTCAGTCTGATAAATCCATTTCACTCCCTCATATCCTATCTATTTACGCCTAGTTCTTGAAAGTGGTCTCTTTCCTTCAGGTTTCTTACAATTTCCCATTTATCGTGTGTTTCTTTTATGTTATTTAACCCCGAGAACCCTATGCGATATAGCCTTGTACTCGGGAAATAGAGGTTTTTAACCTGGACATGGTTACCGACCATTCTGATACAGGTTTCACCAAGTTCCCTGGGGTCGTGTGGTAGCTTCTGCTTCGTATTTGAAAGTACTGGGACCCAAATCTCAACTTGGAACTCGGCTATCCTAACCGCGATTTTCCTGATTTTCTTCAGTACCACCAAGCAAATTCCGAGATAGTACCTTAGAACAGGTTAGGACCTCTTCCTTCTGTATCCTTTCCAGTTTTTATTCATTAATCACACTATCACTTGACGCTTTCTGGTCTGAGAAATAAATGACCACCTTCCCTTTTTCGACGCTAAATAACCCCTGCAAATGAACCAGCATTCTTAAATGGCCAAAAATTAATAAGCCGATCAAATATAAGCTATCTTACATTCCAGAATATACAGATTTGCTGAATCATACTGTGTACTGTGTCGATAGGGAATTATAAGTTAGATGAACTAGCAGCTGTCTCTCCCTACCCGACGGACGCAGCTGGTCAGCCTCAGCGGGGCTCTGTACTATCAATCTTGCAAGGTGCGAGTAGGGGTCTCTCTCAATCTGGGTCCACAACCACTGTCTATTCTCCATAATGCGAACCTTTCAAATATTCAAGGCGCTCTGTTGGCCTCCACCCTCACATTACTAATCTTGCTACGTCAGTTGTCCTCTTACCCTGGAGGCGAGACTGAAGAGCCCATGCAGCAGGCTTCTGCGATTATATCTGAGCAGTAGTTCACTCGTAATTTTCTGGTATCGGAAATATAGACTAGGGCACAGACAATTAAATATTAAATATAAAAAAGTGACTGACTGTAAATAAAATATGTATATTTACATTCAAAACGGAAAATGTGTTTTCTTTGCTAGTGTAACGCATCAACCAAACTGAAAATATATTTTTGTGCACATGATTAGATATGTACTACAAAATTTGCATAAATTTCGTTCAAATCCGTACGGTCGTTGATTTCCACATTTGTGTAACTGTAATTTTTGTTGCCTCACTCGATTTAACGAAGGTAGCCGCTTTGTGTATCCAGAACCATGCGATATATATATATATATATAAACCTTCATCCGTAAAATTATCATATTTAAAAGCGCAACAAAAGAGAACAGTATTAAAAAATAAAATACTTCAGCGGTACAGTCCACAAAATAAATAGTACGAAGTAGACATATTTTCTCCCATTTTTACAATAGGAGGAAAAGTACAATACATTTCTATTCTATATCAGGTCCCAGTTTGCAGCATATATTCCTGTACTTCTTTTTATACTTCAGTCGGTATTTGACTGCGTCCATAACGACAACCTACATTACAAGCAGCAGGATGAAACGGATATTTTGATATAGCTGACATTTGAGCAAACACCCACGCACGAAAAAAAAAAAAGATTCAAAATATACGGACCTGTACAAACTCTTAACTAGCTATTAATCGCAGAGTGTAAAGAAATGTCTGCGGAATATAGCAATGAACATAAACAAATATGTTATACTTCTGGATTTCTTTTTTCACTCTTCACTTCGCTCTGTCTTTCCTTACGTTAATATTATTTCTTCCAGAGAAGTTGTAGTCAGTAGCTGTGGCTTTCGAAGCGAGTTAAGTCTGTTCGTGCTGCGACCAAAGCCACATGCTCCGTCCTGTTTATTGAATGTAGATGCTGGAGTATTCATTTCTCTGTGGCAACACCAGAGCAAGGTGGGTCGCTGGCGGAGACAGGAAAAGAGTTCTGTTCTGTGTTGCCGTGAGTTGACAAGAGCAAGAAACTCCTGCAATCGCTGAATATGGGTTGGCCTTTATGGGCAACCAAAATGTCGACAGACAACAGATCAACGGGTCTTGATCAAATATCGTAAGAAATTGTGGCCTGCATTCCCAAGACAGCTTACAGCGACCAATGGCAGGCTTTTATTATCACAGCAATGAACTTTTGAGTGTCAGAAATTTGGGGAATATCCTGGCTACCTGAGCATCTATTGGCTGCTCAAGAACGAATATTCACACTGACTTCACCGGTTTGAGTCCCGATAAATGTGATTTTCATCGACGTGTGACAGCAACGATCATAGACGTTTTCCTAGCGGCTTCCCCCCTCCTTCTAGCAAAGCAAAACACTTTACTTCATGTTCTTGCACAGTGAAGAGTGAGGACACTTGGTGGCTGTGCCGCAAGAACTAAAGAAAGTGAGAGTCAACCAGAGAGTAGCCGTGCCGTACAGCCGGCACAGCAGCCAGATAACTTTTATCGCGCACGGGGCCCGAACAGTTTTACGATTGTGACTGCATGTGTGTGTTTAACTGAGCTTACGATGGCTGTCGTCTGGGAGGTTAAATGAATGAGAAACTTCTGCATCGCAACTAAAATAGAGGAGGACAGATTCCTACCTCTACCTCCTAACTTGCAAAACTGGATTCAACTGACTCATTTCATTGCGTGAAAAAAGTTGATGAAGCATTGGAATCATGCTCAGTTCCATTTAACACGAGATTTTCTTAATGATTGCCGACTTGAAAGGTTTAATTAGACAGTCTCTTTGCAGCAAAGTGTGCATAAAACATTTACGAACGAATGCCGCGTTTCAAACGACAAACACGCGCGTCAGAAGGATCAGAGTACAAATGTGGGCGTGCAGAGAACGACAGAAACAAAAAAGCATCTAACTGCGGTCACATGACAAGCCTGCTGCCGCTCTGTGGCGTGAAACAGGGCCGTGATTGTCCTCAGAGCCCAAGCTTTATATAGTGTCGTCCGCCCCATTAAGGTTGCAGGTGCTCGCTTCAACATTTACCACCAGTTCTTCCAACGTCCTCTATCTTCGCGGTAAACTAAGGCTGTGATTCTAGACTCCTGATAAATGGATCATTATTTCAACATATCGGTTGCCACCTTTTATTCACACTTAAATTAAAGCAATATATTTAAATTTTGCCTCTGATTTATGAATTAAATAAGAATCTGATTGACACCATGTTTATTGACTAAATTTTATATTAGCATTTTACACAACAAAGAAGGACGTATTTCCAATGTATGTGAGTGAAAAAGACTGTTCTTCCAGGGTTTAATTTCAATCACAAAGAAAAAAAAAATCCGAATTTTTACGGACTCGGACTTCCTCGTGGTAAAAGAAATACAATGATTTTATGGATATTTGTAACATACACAGAATATGTCTAAAATCGCGCCCATAGGGTTTAAAGTGGAATCATTTTTATTTAAGCGATGTTCAAATTGTTGACCATCATCTTCGAGGGTCGTGACACGGAACAGCTGCTTACAGCCGCCTCAACATATCCACGGTAATCTTATCACACTCAGACCGTACCTTGTTCTGCAAATCCTCAACATTTCTTAGTCGGTGCAAACCACAGACTTTCGCTAGCCCCAGAGGAGAAAGTCTAGAGGTGTAAGGTCCTGTGGCCTCTGTGGCCATTCCACGGGACAGCGATGCACGATCCACTGGTTCGGAAAGTAAATGTTTTCTATTCGATCTGCCAATCCCTAACCTCAGCTTTCAATACACCAACGAAGAGAGATATCGTCAGATAATAGTAACGGGCTCCATGAGCCTTAAACTGAAGTTACGCCACCCTCAATAAGCAGAGCACTGTTTCTCGTCCGTCCCTGCAGTCACCCGATCCCCCGCCCAAACTCCTGTTACCCAGCTCTACTTGACAGCAGACATAAACAAACCGATTCTCGTGGTGGAATGTAGCGCTGTGTGATTAGTGTGTAATCTCGCAAGATGACATCCAGAGTCAAGACTTGAAAAACATGCCCTTTGGGTAAGGTCCGTCCCCTAAGAAGAAGTGAACTGCACACTAATAACCTTCATTTCATGTCTTTAACTTTCAGGCTGCTCGGAATATTTAAGAAACACGGCTCTTGTTTCAAAGACACAGATGTATAACTTCTCGATATATTTTTTCCGTGATTACAAACTTTGTTTTGGAACACACTGCCTCCATCTACCCGTTACATGCTGCTCCTAACAAAGTGAAACATCACCAGGAACCTATGTCATTACTTATACTTCAAGAGACAATCTCGAACTGACTAGTGTTTTAGAAACAAAAGGACTACCGTCTCGCCGGAAATGAAACACTTTTCCAGAACATGTGTCTCAGGATGTTCTACACGACTGTATTGTTTGGACTCACATGGCAATATTCATCAACACCGGTTGTTATACGGTTCTTGCAAACAATTGCCAATTACGTAGTTAAATGGTAATTTTGTTACGGTAATTGTTGCATTTCGGAGTGCCTTGTCGGTACTGACACGCCATGGTAATGCACTTAATTATTACCACAGTTATTCTGTGTCCGGTCATTCATAATTACCTTAGTACACCTAATTAAGCGATAAAACCATATGCAGAAAATGCAGCTGAAAGATGAATGGATGAACAAAATTATTCTAAGGCACAAAGATATATATATATATATATATATA